>RJWJ010015426.1:0-36380 GCA_004363605.1 Indri indri | reverse complement strand
GTAAGCGAGAGGGTGGCGATGCTGGGTGCAGAGCGGGCACCTACCTTTCCTCGCGGTTCTGCCCCACGCACACGCGGCCCCCGTGCCGGGGAGTGGGGTTGCTGCAGGAGCGCTGCCGCACCTGGAAGCCGATTCCGCAGGTGGTGCTGCAGGGAGACCATGACGTCCAGGGGGTCCAGCCTCCGTTCCTGGGGGAGAGGAAGCAATAGGATCACTGGGTCACCGGGCTCCTGCCCGCATCCGTGCCAAATGCCCGTGTTCCAGAGGACCATCTGCCTGTGGGGCTGCTGGGAAGAGGCGTCCATGGGTGGGTCTGAGGGACTGTGTCCTGTGAATCCCAATTACTTACTATCAGTCCCCCGCCCACAGGCATCCGATTTATAGTCAAGACAGGAAATTTGGGAATAAAGTTTTAAGTGCACTATAATTTTACTTGGACTATATTAGAAACTATTAAGAAACCTGAATTATGAAATATTAAACTAATGTTTTTCACTGAAAAACATTTAGAAATGAATCCCTAAACCTCTAGACTAGAGTTTATAATTTTTTCACCTGTATTATATCCTTTATAATCTATGAAAAGTACGCCTTTGAACAAAATGACTACATAAAACTGTATATAACACTTTCTTTTATACTCTATTAAAATCAGTAACTCTCCTGACAGCAATCATATTGATAAAGAGCACTGTGATGTTTGCATACTGTTGGAAGCTTTAAAACAAACTTTATAAAAATTGAAGGAAGGAAATTTAAATTCAGATTCTTGGCTATTTTATTGCAAATTGACAAAGATATAAAGAGTATAAGGAGTTCAAATTGTATATAAAATAGTATTTATGTTATTATACATATAGAATAATGTAGATACATAAAAATATAAAAAATAAAAATGAAATGAACCATTTTTTAAACAGTGGTTAATAAAATAAACCGTTACTGATTGCTAGAAGAATTTTTTTAGTATTGTATTTTTTCCTGAAAGTGCCTATATTCAGATTGTTTATAATTTAAATATCTCCCTTAGCAGTTTGTTCCTGCTATTAAAAAATAAGTTATAGGTATTTTTAAAGATTTTGCGTGTTAAGATATTTATTAAATTCAGATTCCAAACTCCACATAGATGGTCTACTGTATGTAGAATTCTTTTTCTACATCTGCAAAAACATGTTTCTTTGGATATCTGTCACTCTCATCCATCAACCTAGTAGAGATCTATTTACATTTCCTTTGGAAAAAAATAAAATAACATTACTTCTCAGTTTTACTTTAGTCATTCCTTTAAGAACATGCAGGTCTACAACTATGCCATTGAAGGTCCAAGTGAAAATAATAAGCTGATTATATAATTTTTTAAATAATTTCAAATAAAAATTCTTCCAGAAAAAGTCTTAGTATATTTCGTATTTCTCTACTTTATTTACTGAAACTTGGCGATATAAATAAAATATGTAGTAACAGCTTTATGTATATTATAATAAAGCTGCTTTATGATAATTTAACTAAAATTACCGTAAAATAAGACAGATCCTCCCATTTTCTCATAAAGGTAATCAACTAGTATCTTATACCCTGCTACCCACAATCTTAAAATTTATCCAAGTAATTCACTGAATTACATTCAAAACTTAAATAGCAATTTCGGCACAAATAAAATAACATTTTTACTTTTTAAGTTTCTTTATATGTGAAAAAAATTTTTTAGATCATGCAGAAAAGAATGCTTTCAAAATTGTCTGGAAATTCTTAATTTCTTAAACCATTTAATAAACTTGGAATTTTATAGTATCTTCTATTTACAATACATGAAACATGTATACAGGGCAGAAAATAAATAAAAGTATATATAAGTAATAGAAATATAATAAATCAGGAGATAAATGAATGCCATTGTATATGTATGTACTCATTATATGGACATGGGTTTACACACTTGTAAATGCCGCTTAGAGGCAGACATAGTGGCCAAAGAATCAGCATACAGCAAGCATATATCAGCAGGCGGACCACTTTCATGGTTGTCAATACAAAGCAATCACCTTATGTATTTAAAGCATCACTAAAACTGGTTCCCTTATTTATTTTCTAATCTTAAAATAACCACTTGTAGTATTGCAGCTCTGTTTAGAGAATGACTTTCCAACTAAACAAGTCACAGTAATGCACTTGATAGGCCTTTTCCCCATTAAACAGGCCTATCAAGTGCAGGCCTATATGAGAAAAGAGTATTAGCTACTTATTGTAACCTTCCAACAACAGCAGTTTGATGGCTTTTATAAAGTTTCTGCCAGGCATCGATGGAAACTACTTAGTTTTATAGAAAGTATGCAGTGCATAAAATACTGTTGACATGCCCATGACCTCTGTAATGCAAAATAAACTAATTTCTGTAGCTACGATTTGCTCCTTTCAACTCTGCGGTGTGAAGTGTGTGAGCAGAGGGCAAAGTTTGCCCTTTGTACCTGCATCTTCCTCTCTGCCTGCTCCCCCCACCTTATTAAGGCCTGAGTGCTTTCATGCCCTGGGCTCTTACACAATTTGATCACCCAGTCTGAATTTCACTGTCCTAAGGTTTTTTTTTTTTTGCATTTTAAATAGGCTCATGAAAAGAAGGTAATACTTCTTAAAAATACCCTAAATGAATGAACAAGTGAGGAGGGAGCTCAGAGACTGATTCTGAAGCTTTCTGATGCTTGCTTAAAACATCTGTGTGGTCATCTGCTACAGGTGCAGGGAAAGGACGCACACAGAGCAGAGTTGAAACAAAAAATCAAACAAACAACACAATAGGAAACAGGAAACCCACTCAATGTTACATTATTTAAGCTGTTCTCCTGGTTTCTCGGTGCCTGATGTTAGCTGAGTTAGGTGTTGCTGAGTTCGGATATACCACAGAGCAGAGATTTTTTAATCAGAGACTTGGCTTCTCCTATCTCCTAACTAATGTGTTATGTTCTACCAGTAAGGGACTATTAATGCATATATTCCAGAAAAATGTTATTAACTAACACGGATGTTTTCCTCAAACAAGCTAGTCATATTATGCAAATTAGAAATATTAATAGGTTTAGATCTATAATGTAATTTATAGTTTAAAATTTTATTCTCTAAATCATGTAATTTTTAAGCGTTAAATGTCCTTGTCCTTTTGCCACCTTTCTATCCCAAAGGAAATTCGGTCTGTGTCATGAATGAGTTCCCAAACCCCTGGGGAATCTGAGTCTAAAACATGGCAGTACACCCAGGGGTTCTGAGGGTCACACCTGGAGCAGTTGGCGATCTCCATGCTGGGACCCTCACACTGCCAGCCGCCACACTGTGGGGCCGGGCTGTCACAGGAGCGGGTTCGGCAGAGGCAGGATCCCACGGCACTGCCATCTGTATGCGTGCAGGGCATCCACGGAGACCACGTGCCAAAGCGTCCATCCACAGTGAGATTCCTGGTCTGGGAAGCAAAACCAAGTAAGGGTGTCAGGAAGGGTGAAAGCTGTAAACCTAACAGAGTAAAAATATCCCCAAAGACAATCAGAACCCCCTCGGAATATTTTTTGTTACGGTTAGAAAGAGATGCATGACGGAGTGTTTCAAAGTAGCAGAGGCCATTGGCGGGGATCGTCGTTGGAGAGATGGGGAGGAAGGGGAGGAAGGGGAGGAGGAGGAGGAAGGGGAGGAAGGGGAGGAAGAGGAGGAGGAGGAGGAGCAGCTGATCGTAGGAAGGCTGAGGAAGAGGAGGAAGAGTGAAGGATTCTGGTGACTGGGCAATCAGGTTATGACAGAATTGTCCACTAATGTGAGAAATCCAAGAAACAAGAAGAATTGGAGTGAAACATCATAGCTACACGACTCTGTTGCATATTAATGTACCTTTGAAAACTAAAAGATTAGTGATGTAGTTATCATTTAAGACCAGGTCTGGCTCTAACATCACCTCAAACTGACAACATTTAATCCAAAACACATTTAAAGCGTGCCCATTAAGCATCTGGAGCTCCGCTCGCTGTTATCCCAGTCAAGCCTGTGCCTTAACTACCCTCTGAGAGTTTGTGGGCCGATAAGGAGGAGCTAGACACGTGTTCATTACCATGTGCAAAATCCAGTGATGGAGCCAGAGCAGGAGCTGTGGGAGCGAGGAGGGGACAGGCGACAAGCTCGAGGGGCCAGCAAGAACAGTGAGGGCCTGTGTTGAGTCTTCAAGGGTAAACAAGGGGCCAGGTAAAGGAGATGGCAAGGCTGAGGGGCACACAGGACGGTCCCTGTCACTGGGGGTGAGCAGGTGGTTTTGGGGGGAGCCGTATCAGACTGCAGGAGGAGCCCCAGGCAGGGCCAGTGTGGGGAGGTCCCAGGGCGCATGGTACAAGGCAGCCTGTGAGTGCACTGCAGGGGACGGCATGGGCTGGTGCCACCTGGGCATGGTGACCAGCTCTGGCACGGCTGGGGCACTGGCGTGTGCTGGGGGCATTGCAGACTGGACGACTTCCTGCCAAATCTGATACGCAGGTCCGCCCTGGAGCTAGGGATTTGCCAGGAGGAGAGACTCATAGAGCTAAGTCTTAAGTCACCTGCCCAGCAGAGAGGTCTCCCCTCCAGAAGGGTACAGGGACAAGCCTTCAAGTCCAAAAGTCCTAATTTTAATATGGACACTTCAGCATCCCTTGGAAAAATTGACAAATGAAGAGATCCGGTGATGAGTGATTTCCATGCCCTAACCTCAGCCAGAGTTTCCCCCTGAACGGTTCATTACATTTGCAAAGACTCATCGTCCTCAGGAGAAACAACTACATGGATGACAAAATTAATTTGGGGTGGTCACAAAATATACCCATACTTCCTGATTTCAGAATAATGCCAGTGACAGGTTTTGTGTCCAAAAATAGAGGCAAGCTTTACTGTTGATCCATCATTTCCCCAAATACAACAGGAACTAGTTCACCGTTAAATGTGTCCGTTTTTTTCTGACTTGCCTGGTTGGCCATATCCAATCGCTACAATCATGAGTCTGTCCCTCCTCCTTTCTAATCGACACTCTAAGGTTTGATTGTCAGTCCCCTGCCGGGCCTGGCTCTTTCTATAAGAAGCTGCAGCAAAGTGGGGAGGACAGGGCTGCAGTGTCCGTTAGAGCAGTTCTAAGTGACCCGCTGGGCCCTACCCAAGAGGGAAACATTCCCGTTTCTAGGGTCCCCGGGATTCCCCTGTCTGGTAAGATGAAAGTACCACTCCCACTCTGACCATAAGGCTCCCTAGAGACCACAGTTTTCTACTTGGAGAACCTAGCCTTGCATGACAAGGTGATACAAGACACTAACTCCGCAGATTCTCTTGTTAAAGAAGCAAAGACCCCGTCCCTGGGATTTTCAATATGCTTTCATCTCTTTTAGCAGACCTCTCTCTCTTGCCTCCGGCCAAAGGAATCCTGTGTCAGAGGATAAGGCACCAGCAGTTACTTGCACTGTGACCTAACAATGTACCTGTCCCAACAAATTTTCACATGCCTTTACACTCAAATTCCTGCCTGCTACACAAACACTGCTGTTACTGTTTTCACTGTTAAAAGCACAAGTCTCTTGTCCATAGAGCCAGCATCAAGGTATAATCATGATCAGACAGAATGTCTGTATGATAGTTACACGATACAGGCCCACACTACTGTGGTTGTTGCTACTGACCGTTACTGTCACTGTTTGAACGTGCCGTGCTGTCAGTCTGGGGCAGGGTGGAGGTTGCCATGGGAAACCTGTAGAACCAGCTGCTCCCCCACTGCTGGGCCCTCAGGGTGCTGAGCGGGGCTGACCCCGTCCCTCCCTGACCTCCAGGGGAGATTTCTCCAGGGGACAGAGGAGTGACAAGAGAAAACGCCACCTGAATGCTGTCAAGTGGTTGGCATGAGGCCCTAACAGAAGGTCAACGTGTTAGATGGGTCATGCGGAAATAATGCCAAGTTCCATTTTGGTTTTACAAACACAAGTAAGGTACCATGTGCCTTTCCCGTGGCTCACAAGTGATACCCCCACCTCAGACAATATCCAGATCTGCAGGACCAGGAACTCCATTCCCAAGTGCCACAGATCCGTAGTCTTCCTACCTGCCTCTGACATGGAGGGGGGTGTTTTGACAAAAAAAGGAAATCAGGGACAAGAATTCTCACTAAGGATGAGAAGAAAAGGGGGTTCTGCTGCTATTTGGGGCATTGTCACATCGAAAACATTTTATATATTTCTTTTCGAATTGCTGCCAGGTTTGGCTTACCAGCTGGATTTGTACAGGAATACAAAGAGTTCCTTGCCGAGCTCCCTGTTGGTGAATGGATGGACTGTGGAAGGAAGAGATTTCAGAGCACAGGGCTGGACTATGCTGCTGGGTACCCTGGGGCTGCTGCGTGTATGACGTGTACGCAGGCGGTTCTCCCTGCTAACGCCCCAAACACTCATAAAAAAATACCTCAAAGAGCTAAAAATAGAAATACCATTCGATCCAGCAATAGCACTATTAGGCATCTATCCAAAAGAGCAAATGATAGGCTATAATAGAGACATCTGCACCCGAACGTTTATGGCAGCACAATTCACTATTGCAAGGATGTAGAAACTACCCAAATGCCCATCAATTCATGACTGGATTATTCAAATTTGGTATATGTATACAATGGAATATTACTCAACCGTAAGAAATGACAGTGATCTAGCACCTCTTATATTTTCCTGGATTGAACTTAAGCCCATTATCCAAAGTGAGATATCACAAGATCGGAAGAATGGGCTCCACCTGTACTCGCCATCAAACTGGCACTAACTGATGAATGCTAGGGTGCTCACATGGCAGTAATACTCTCCAGGGATTAGGGGGATGGGGGTGTAAACCCAGAACTAAAGGACACGGGGAGCATTTTGGAGGGGAAGGGCATGACTCTAACCCTCGCTTGGGTGAGGCGAAGACATAAAATGTAACCATAACGTTTGAACCTTCATAATACCCTGAAATAATAAAAAAAAAATAGTAAAAGCAAAATTCTCACACGTTACAATTAAAATTTTTGGATATTTGAAAGAAGCATCATTCCTTCTAGATATTTTTGTCAAGCATAAATTGTGTCCTTTTCACGTGGAAAACTAACACAATTCTTAATCGCAACTTTGATACATGTTCAATGTCCCCAACAAATGTTATCTCTATATTGAAGGTGTGAGTTTTTAAAATCAGCATCACATATTTTTAACATACCTAAAGATATTTCCTTATTTCTTCCTATAATTTACCAGGATAAGCATTTATGGCTATATATGTCTTTATTCTTGGATCTATTGGTTTAATTTTAAATTTTAATTAAAATCGTTATCTATATTGTTCAGTTCAATAAATATGATTTAATGGGTTAAAAAAAGTGTCATGGTTCATCCAGATGATGCAGAAACTTAAGGAGCTTAAAAGTAAGTCAATTTTAAAAGCAAAACAACATGAAAAAACAATGAGGATATTTACTAAGAATATCAACATCCATGTAAACACTTTATGTTAATGCTAAAATTTTACATAAGATACCTCTCCTCCTCCACAGTCCTGTTTTTCTGTAGAATAAACTCCAGCCCAGTCCAGTGTTGGAGAGAAGGAGCCAGAAGCCTCTAGAATGTTACTGCAGTGTCAGGTAGAGGAAGCCCCACGAGTTACAAAGCATAAAATAACACAAAAATAACACAGCCCCATGGCATAGGTGGGGTCCCACAGACAAAGGATCTGTGTCTTACATATGCGCATCTCTCATGACCCTGGCAGGAAAAAGAAGCTACAATCTGCAGGATTTTGATGACAGTGTGTTGAAGGATCTCTGGGCAGAGCTGGGTTAAGAAAACCATGGAGGGGTGCTGAAGCCCCCAGGGGAGCTGTGACTCTCCTAAGCCTGCAGATCGGGGGCAGGACAGGCTCACTGGAGCCATCCTGAGCTGAAGGACGAGGGGGAGAGACCCCAGCCTCACTCCTCCTAATCTGCCTCCTACTGGCTGACCCCAAGACAGCAAGACAGCAAGGAGGGAACAGTATGGATGTGGGGAAGGTCAGGCCCTTAACAGGGATGTCTGCAATAGACATCCCGTGTGTGTGTGTGTGTGTGTGTGTGTGTGTGTGTGTGTGTGCGCGCGTGCAGGTTTCCCCTTTTTGGTCTGGCGGGAAATAATAGGGTCCTAGGCCAAGAGATGTTATAAATGTTCTCTTTCCAAATACATGGATGGGCAAAAATTAGCTGTCTTATCTTTGACATAGGAAAAAGGAGGAAGGAATGACATAGGAAAAGAGAGGCAGAACTTGAACTAAGTGACAGCTCATGGAAGGATAAAGAGGATGAGACAGATAACACGAAACAGTAATAGCAACAAAACACGAGAAAGGGAATTGCACTGGGCGAATCACTAATGAGAGGACATAGTGATTGTACTTCTGCAACATAAGAATGTGGACTTTAGCTTTTGGCCAGGGCTGGGGTAGCTGCAGACTTCGAGCGCCACTGCGGTTGGTTCAATCACATTTGGGAGCAAGAAGAACTTGCAGTCCTCAGAAAAGCACATGAGGATTTGGGTGAGGGCTCCCTGTGCTGCATTTAACCCCATGCTCGTTTTGACCCTGAGTATATTAGTTTGAAAGTCTGCCTAGGAAATAGATCCATGAATAATGGTGTAAGTTCTGTAGCTTTGCTTTTTCATATGAATAGGAATATTTATATTTTCTTAGCTCTCCTGAAGCAGACATCAGAAATAAAGCTATCTAGAATAAATTATCTGTAGTTGTGCTATCTTTTGGATTTCTGCCAAATGACTTTCTATATAGAGCATGTGTTTGATACTATTAAATATTAAACCATAGCAAAGCATATGCCTTGTATCTGTAGTTTCATGTATGCCAGACACTGCACTTTACATGATTTAACTCCTTGAATCTTTACCACATCCCTAGTATTTACATCCCATTTTTCAGATTGGAAAACAGGTTCAGATGGGATAAGCAATTTTCTCAAAGTTGCTCCGGTTGTATTAATAAGAGACTCAAGAACCAGTCCAAATAAGCTGAGTCTTGACCCTGTGATCTTGGCCACTTTATTCTGTAATGTGATTTCTAGATCCCTCCTGGATGAGAGTCTCAAAGAAAGCTTCATATAATTTTATCCCCCAACCATGTCACAGCAAATTTCCCTTCACCCTGGAAATAATGACTTTCCAACCACTGGCCAAGGAAGGTTCAACTTTTGTTAACAAGTGTGATCCATAATCCTAAATTTCATTCTTTCATGTTTAATTCATTAATTCTCAACTCATCAAGGAGGTAGATGCATTTGGTGAATTGAGAGGTCCCCGGAGCACATCATTAGATCCTCACTTTACCCCAACCATTATTCTCGTATGACTACAGTGAAGTCTCATATTTTCTATTCAGATATTTTTTCAGAAGTTAAAATAGCTTCCTTTATTTATTTTCAAATTTCATGGACCTTTTGGCAAAGATTGTAACAAAACAGGATGTTGGATATGCTTCTCAGGAAGGCTTGTCTCAGATTACTACATCGACTTACTATCATCCTTAACCCTATTTATAAATGAATTACAAAGGAAGACAGCACCTCCAAAGAGTACTAAGATGGGGTGTTATGTGGTCTCTGATAGGCTGGGTGAATAGGGGCAATGTTTATTTAATGCCTCTGAGCCCCAGTCCTTTCATCTGCACAATAGAAACAATAAAGTCTACCCCTGGGGGTCACCATGACATTAAGTGAGATAGTCCACTGACATCTGCCTAACATGGCACTGAGCACATGGTCTAGATACGTAATTTAACCTTAGTTCCCTTTCCTTTCTCTTACAGTAGATTCCATCACAACATTCAGAAACAATGTCTCTCCTGCTCTCTGAGTATCATCTGCACCATCTGAGCATCGTCAGTGGTGACTGGGACATTGGTCCGCCTATCAGCCACTGCTTTGCGGAGATGTTGAGAGCTGGGAATGGCACTGTCCTGTAGATTAGGAATAATGTCAAAAATACTGGGTTTCTTTCACAGTGCGGCTTTAGAAAATTGGGTAAACACTTTAGACCCCAGTCTATGGCATTGCCATCTAAATGAGGGCTTCATGCTGGATCATTGCAAAAGTCCTCTTTCACTCTAAAAATGCTAATACACGCTGGCCCCGAGAAGAGAAGAATCCTGTTATTGAGAGACCCTTAGGTGTTTATTTGATCTATGTATCCTGCTAGTTATCACATGATGTATTTTGGAATAGGGGCTCATTTTACGATATGGTATCCTGGTAACCATGTACCCACAAAGGATGTGGATGGCGTTCATGCATAAATAAAGCCCACGTAGATTCTTAAGACTATGCTACCCTTGCTAAACAACATTACAAGCTATGCAGGACATATATATTATTCTAATCAGTTTAGATATGCCAATTTAGATCTTACTCAAGCACTTCCAAGCTCTTAAACTGAGAGGAATGTTTTCAATTACAATTTTATAAGCAAACAGACTGTTAATCAATGTGTCAGTAAACTACTGCCCTGTCTTCTGGACTATAGAAAACCATAAACATTTTTAAAGGGACTCTTTCAGTAGAAAATAAGTCTTCTTTAAGTCCCTAAATCCCTAGGAAGATTTCTGGAGGGTCCCATCTCCAATTTGAACTCTCTGGGGAGCAGAGGATCTAAGCCACTGCTGTGGCTCGAACGTGCCCCTCCAAATGTGCCCATTAGCTCTTGACAATGTGATAATATTAAGAAGTGGGAACTTCAGGAGGTGATTAGACAACAAGGGCTCCTGCCTCTGGAATGGGACTGAGTACCCGTATCAAGGGTCTCGAGGAAGGAAGTGGTTCTCTCCTGCCCTTCTACCTTCTACCATGTGAGGACGCAGCAAGGTGGCCCTCACAAGACCAAATGCCGGTGCCTTGATCTTGCACTCGTAACCTCCAGAACTGTAAGAAATAAATTTCTGTTACTTTTAAATTACCCAGCCTCAGGCATTCTGTTACAGCAGCACAAATGGTCTAAGACAGCCATAAATCACGGCCACTGCGTGAGGTTTCACTGGAACACTAACTGTGGGGAACTTGGTTGTGCCATGTCGTCGGTGCAAAGTTCGTGAAGATTTACATAGAAAGGTCACACAAGGGGGTCTGAGGTTGACTCATCATCACCAACATTCGTCTACCTCTTGGTGAGCTCAATGAAACAGGATCTCTTCTCTTTTATTATTCAACTTGCAATTTTACATGGGATTTAAGATGCTGGGTCCCATTCAAAAATCCCTCAGCTTATAAAACTCAATGTTTGGATAAAGAGATATCCTTCTATTTGCCTATGTATGCCGATGTAGGTAAAGAAATAAAAGTATTAACTGATCACAAGATTTTGTATTTCATCTCCGAAATCAGTTGGCATTTTGCAATCCGTGGCAGCAGCTTGTTTTTCCTTCACACATAAAGCAGTGGCACACTTCACCACCAATAGCTTATCCGAAATGATGATATACAGTAGATTTGGCCAAGAAAATTAAGCCCTTATTCTATTTCAGTAGAAAAAAATGAAAAATAACATGGAAGCAAATTATATTTTTAATAGTTTTTAAAAATGTCTCTCTAAGTTTAGACTGCTCTACATTAAGCAGATAATTTTCATCTCATCTCTTTCTAAGAGATAGATTTTTGGAAAGGCATATATAATTAAAGTAGTTAGATAATATATTTTCCATTTTCTATATGGTAGCTATATTCATCAGAAAAATATATGGCTTCCTTTCCTGTGTTTTGCTCAAAATGACGTAACTTATTTTCTTTTGTTGGATTCTATTTATATTCCTAACTTATCAAAAGCGTATCTTGATGTGTGACAAAAAACTTTGGGTGAGAAAGAAGGGAGGGTTTTGTGTAATGAAATCACCTCATATCAGAAGAACGGACCATGTTGTTCCTGTTTTGCTGACAGAGATCCAGAGATCACATCTCAGCTGTGGAAGGGGGGCAGCCCCGACACCAGGCCAGGTCCCTGTTGCCCTCTGACCTTACCTGAGTTTTTAACAGTTTTTGTTAAAAACTGTCCTATCAGCAGCAGGAAACAACCATGGGGGCACCTTCCTATCAATTCTTAAATATTGGATCCCTCCATTTTTTGATGGTAGAAATATATAAGACATATATCTGGTATAAAGCAAGTGGTTGAGTGTGTATTTCCCATTACGTAATTAGCATCCCTCAGATAGATATACACTAACACAACCCTGGGTCCTAAACAATGACCTTATTGCTTGTGAAGAACAACTATGTCCTTCTTCTGTCTTTTTCTTTTTCCATTAAAAGTGCAAGATCATATGAAGTCAGTGAAGAGCAATAGTTGGACCTCTTCTGCCTCCATTTGGATGCTCTTGATTTCCTTCTCTTGTCTGATTGCTAATTGGTATTGCTTGATCAACACTTGTGTGCACATATAGCAGTAACATTCGTTGGGTGTCGGGCAGGTGGGAGAGGGGAGGAGGGGATGGGTATATTCACACCTAATGGGTGCGGTGCACACAGTCTGGGGGATGGACAGGCTTGTAGCTCTGACTCGGGCAGGGAAAAAGCAATATATGTAACCTAAACATTTGTACTCCTGTATTATTCAGAAATAAACAAAAAATTAAAAAAAAATACAAGATCAAAGATCTCCAAGATGATGTGCTGATTCTTCCAAAGTGCACATACGTACATTGGAGCTATATTTCAGATACTACATGTTATCTTTTGTGAAGCTACAAAGAATTTTAGGTGACCATTCCGTGCTCTTAAAGTCTGTTCAGAAATGAGAAGGGACTTAGCACAAATGATGGCATTTTTCTAACCATTTTCAAGAACATGTTTTAAGAAAACGCTGCAGAAAGGTTTGCTTCTAAAATCGTAGGACTGAAGTTATATAACCAACAGGACTGACAGCTACTTGTACAGGAACGTTTTTCAGAGCCTGAGTGTGATGACGCACATCCCGGCAGTAAAGGCCGCGGATCTGGTGCCAACATGTGGGGAACAGCACTGAATAACCCCAGCCTTCCTCACTTCACTGTCTGGTCTTCCTACTTTCAGATTGAAGGGCAGGCTTCATGGACACAGTTTAGGTAATGGAAAGAGCGGCTTCCACGGTAGGAAGCAGACTGACCAGCAATGAGGTGCCGCAGGCAGAAACAGCAAGGTCTTCGCACACTGAGTGGGCCGCACCTCTGCCTTGCAGGGAGCTGTCAGAACCGACTGGCAGACACCAGCCAATGGCAACGTGACTTAACAATTTTTGAATTATGTGGAAGTTAACAGCTGTTGCTCGTATTCTACAAGAACAAAGATTACCGGATGAAGGGTAATAAAGACAAAAACACAAAAACCAGAGAAACGAAAAACAAAGCAAACAAACAAAAAAAAAATCCCCCAAATACTGGTTCTGACAAGTGAGGACCCAAGAAAATAGATTAGCAAAGGAAACTGTGGAATCTGTTTTTCTTGGATCCAGAGTCTGGCCCTAAATACAGGCAAGTTTCTCCTCATTCCACAGGGTTCAGTGTGGGAATACACTCCGGGCTGTTTCTCCCAGGCCTCCCTGTGACCCTGAGCGGGATCTACAAGGCTGCCCCACATGGGGTCAAAGTAATATCCTTTAGTTTATTCTTTTCAAATCTTCCCTTATGTCGGCTTCTGGAATGATAGCTCCCAAAGGAAATTTATGGGTGTGGAAGTTCCCATTTTATGAGTGCTATAAGGGGCACAACAGTCCACACCAAACTCTGGAGGGAAAAACAATCCAAGAATAAAACAGAGATAGTGCACTACATTAACAAACTAGCACTGTTTTCTCTTAAGACATATTGCTCTTCAGACAAAATCCTGTAAGAGCAACCCGCGTGACCCTCCTGTGAGCTAGAAACCAGAGTAGTCTAGAGAACACAGGCTAGGTTTGCAGGAAAGTTTCTAGTCTGAAGACGCACAGACAGCATAGCAGTGTGGGCGAGGGTGGCCGGGAGGGCGGGGCTTGCCCAGCCGTGTTTTCAGAGGCTGCAGCAGGCGGGCACTCACCGGACAGGCCGAGATGCTTTGCTCCCACTGCGTCATGCTGAGGCTCTCCTCCAGGCTGGTGCACGTCTTCATCACCATGTCCCAGCCGCAGTAAGGGTCCTGGGCCCCAATGCAGGCGCTGGAAACACACACCAAATGGTCAACAGAAAGGTAGCTTTATCTAGGATTAGAGATGCCAGCCAAGGCAAGCTTGTCCCTCAGGGTGGGCATGGGAACCTGCTATGGGAACCAATGGGCATATATTTAATCTGGACACTGGAGAATGTAGCTATCTGCACACACCAGTAAGTATCCAATTAAAATTAAATCATTTATGTAGATACTAATATTTTGAAAACTGTATATTTTATCTAACATACAGAACAGATGGCTAAATGAGCCAACAACATAGCCGTTTTGGTATCATAAACAGCTAAAGACAGAATTTTTGCAGAGCTCAAACATATCAATAATATAGTTGTGATCAACACCAATATCACTACCTTAATAGCAGGTATCACTTGCTGAACATCTGCTATAATATTAACTATGATACAAACTGTCATATCATTTAGACACTTAAACAGTTTGCTAGGTGGGTATTACTATTTTCACTTTATTTACCATCATCATCATCATCATTATCATCATCACCCTCGTCATTATCACCAATTTATTGATGAGAAAACGGAGGCACAGAAAATTTGAGAAACTGGCCCAAAGCCAAGCAGGCACATCCAAAACCCTTCAATGTGGTTAGTTCAAATTCAATAAAATAGGAACGTCTTCCTTTTGTGTACCGTAGCTTAAAAATGTATTAAAATTTTCAACAATAGTTTCATATATTTACGTCTATAATATCCAACATTTATATCAGAAGTATTATAGATGGTGGATATTTTATTTTAGCTTTGTCTACATGGAAGAGCTCATACACAAGACGGGCACTATTACATGGAGACTGTGGCCCCCACATGAAAAACACAAGAGAAGGTGAATGGGGGTTGGGGGGAGGAGAAGACACAGCTGACTGTGTTTGGAGCAAAAAATGTACAAAAGTTGACACCATAGTCAGACAGGACACCAGCCCCCTGGAATTCTCTGAAGGGTCCAAGAAGTCAGACACGCAGGAAATGGATGTGAGTAAAGGCAGGCAATGCCCGCACAGAGGGGTGATGTCCTCTAGAGGTGGGACTCCATGCACAGGGAGGAAGGCTCTGTTACAGAGTTACCACCAACCAAGGGCAGGACCAGAACTCACAGCTTAACTACCACACATGGGGGCAGGGGGTAGCCGAAGTAACGTAAGTTGTTCATATTAGCAGTTTGAAATAATCATCCTTAATACACCAACTGTGTTGACCATATAAAATGCACCGTTCTAAGGGTGTGACCCATGCCAGGTCATTTAAACCCCATTATGACCTTATAAATATAGTATCTCAATTAGGTACTACCTTTATTCCTATTTGAAAATGAAGAAATTGGGGCAGGGAAAGGCCAATTTGAAAGCTGTAGAGCAAGTAAAGAAATGATTACAGATGATAAATCAAGCAAAATTTATTAAGTTATTATTCAATTATTATTTATTAACTACCTAGAGAAGTGCAAACAGAAATGGTTAAAAAAAAGGTTGCTTCTCGGCCGGGCGCAGTGGCTCACGCCTGTAATCCTAGCTCTCTGGGAGGCCAAGGCGGGTGGATTGTTTGAGCTCAGGAGTTTGAAACCAGCCTAAGCAAGAGCGAGACCCGTCTCTACTAAAAATAGAAAGAAATTAATTGGACAACTAAAAATATATAGAAAAAAATAGCCGGGCATGGTGGCGCATGCCTGTAGTCCCAGCTACTCGGGAGGCTGAGGCAGAAGGATCGCTTGAGCCCAGGAGTTTGAGGTTGCTGTGAGCTAGGCTGACGCCACGGCACTCGCCCCAGGCAAGACAGTGAGACTCTGTCTCAAAAAAAAAAATAAAAAAAAGGTTGCTTCTCAGCAGTAGTGCTAGGTTGGGGTGCAAAGGGGTGCTCAACAATTACCTGTCACTGCAACCTCATTAGAACTCTTTGATATGTGACCACATGCATATGCTGCCATCATTCAATAATTCAAAGGAGACAGATACAAAGGACGAGGTGAAAGCCTTTCTTCCCCATTAACAGGTAGTGCTACTGCCAGCTTATAGATTCTGGAGAGATTTTCTCCACGCATACAAGCATGCTTGTGGGCATATGTCTGTATACACACACGTATATATACACATCTATGTTCTGTTGTTGTCTATTGTAATTAATGACTTATAACATTACATATTATAATTATATCTAATACATACAAATGTGATTGTACACACTGCTTCATCTTTGCTTTTTACACCTAATAATATATAATTGCACTACTCTTGTCAATAAATATATGCATACACAAAGGGTGCAATGCACACCCTCCGAGAGATGGACATGCTTGGGACTGGGACTTGGGGGGAAGGGGGGGCAAGGGCATCATACGTAACCTAAACACCTGTACCCCTATAAACAACAAACAATAAAAAAAAAAATTAAAAAAATAAATAAATAAATAAATAAATAAATAAATATAGTTCTGCCTTATTCCATAGTTGTATAGTGCTCCATTTCCTTGATGAACCAACATTTAGTTAAATTTCTCCTTTAAAAGCAAGACTGCAGCACTCATTTTTGCACAGGTTTTCTACATGATAAAATTCTATTAGTGGAACTGATGAGTTAGAAGTTATGGGTATTATCGACTTCACCCTGTTTCACACTGGATGTTGCCATATTTTTTTTTAAACTTATCCCTTTCTGGTGATTAAAAAACAGAATTTCCCAGTCATCTGTTTTCCTTCTTTCCTTCCTTCTTTTCTTTTCTTTTTTTTTCCTTTCTTTTCTTTTACTTCTTTTCTATCTTTCTTTTTTTCATTTAGAGACAGGGTCTCACTCTGTCACTCAGGCTGGAGCGATCCTCCTGCCTCCGCCTTCCAAGTAGCTGGGACTACAGGTACATGCCACCACAACTGGCTATCTTTTTTTAAATTTTTTGTAGAGATGGGGGTTTTGCTATATTTCCCAGGCTGTCTGGAACTCCTGGCCTCAAGTGATCCTCCCATCTCAGCCTTGTTTTCATTTCTTTAAGTTGTGAGTTGGATTAAGATTTGGCATGGGTATGTGTACCTGTTGATCATTTCTATTTCTTTTTATGCAAACTTCTCATGCATATCCAATTCCTGCTTTGGTCTCTTTCATGGGCCATTGGGTCTTTTATTAATACATAATCATTGGAGGGGGAAATTTTTGCATTAAAATTTACCCACTTGTGGCTGGGCACAGTGGCTCATGCCTGTAATCTGGAAGGCTGAGGCAGGAGGATTGCTTGAGGTCAGGAGTTTGAAACCAGCCTGAGCAAGAGTGAAACCCCCATCTCTACTAAAAATAGACAAAATAAGCTGGGCAACTAAAAATAGAAAAAAAAATAGCTGGGTATGGTGGTATGCACCTGTAGTCCTAAGTACTTGGGAGGCTGAGGCAGGAGGATCACTAGAGCCCAAAAGTTTGAGGTTGCTGTGAGCTAGACTGATGCCATGGCACTCTAGCCTGGGCAACAGAGCAAGACTCTGTCTTAAAAAAAAAAAAAAAAAAATTACCTACTTGTGAGTAATATTTTTCCTGTTTGACATTAAATCTTTTTTTGAAATACAAATGTTATAAAATTATGCGCAACAAACTTTATGAATATTTTCCTTTGTAGCATTTAGGTTTTAAGTGTCATGTTAAGAAAGATCTCCCTACTTAAAGATTGTAGAAACATTTATCCTGATTCCTTCTGATTCTTCTAGAGTATCTTTTCATTTGTCTCCCTATCTTGGATCCATTTGAAATGTATTTTCATAACTCTCCTGTCTTATCCTCCTAAAAAAAACCCCAGAAAGTCATTTATACATATTTTAACATCTAAACTTCTCAAACCTCACACCACCAGCACAAACAGACCTAGGTGTCAGGAGTAAGAATGAGGTAAATGAGTATCCTTTCTTTTTCCTGTTTCTATTAAATTCAGATGACATCTTTTACAAATACAAGTTTATAAGAGTGTGAGTATCAGCTTTTTTAAATCTCTAATTTGAGGGATATAACTTCTAATAATTTACTATTTTAAATAGAAATTCATTTCAATGATCAGTTCCACTGAATAGAATTTGACCTGTATTTCCATTATACAAAACACAAAATTTCTCAACTTTTAGACATACAATTGATTTAGCAACTTTTTTGGGGGCAGGGAATAGGGAAGATGAAACAGTTTTATCATAAGCAATGACTAAGTCAGCGAAAAGTGTGCATTTTTGTATCTACAAAATAAGGCAAGGAGTTGGCCAGTTCTTTCTGAGTGATTTTGAATGTGTGGTATTTTTCTGTTGAAAAATACCCAGAGGAAGTTTCTGGAAACCTGGAGACCCTTCAAGTTGACTTATGAGACACACCTGGGTGACGTAGGGACTAAGGGTCCTTCTACTTCCTGCCGTGACCCCACCTGGCTGTGCCAATGAGATTGGACCTGAGAGTGTCCTGGTCTTACCAAGCCAAGAGCAACACATTCATGTTTGTGGCTCCTAGGGTGAAACCAGAGAGTAATTCCTCGTTGATGAAATGACACAATGTATATCACACCTCAGAATTCTCTGCCCATGATCCTGTTTTCATGTTAGTGGGTCGATATGGCAAAGCTGCACTTGAGAGGATAACTCAAAAGGCCTGACTTCCTTTTCATGTTTCTTATTAAAGCAACATGGCCGTTAGGTAAAATTAAATTTCCTAAAAAGGAAAAATTCCACAGACTCCCTAACTTGACTCCTGGCTTCCCCTGAAAAGCTGCCTGGAGACCTAAAACAATGCCACAGTGTTAGAGGGAAGTATTCTAAGCTGTTTTAAATGAAAAGTTGCCTGTAATAACATAGCTTTCTTCCCATAATGCCGACGGTTCTGCCTATTCTTAACATTCCACTTATCCCTTAAAATATTAAAACTTCTGCACAAAAACGAATGCCCATTGAATAAACATACCATGTACATGTATATAATTTCCTTATGTGAAATATTTCACACCATGGGCAAAATTATGATGAACTCTACCTTTATTTTAAAATATACTTTAAGAAAAGCAATCATCGCAAGTTATTATTTTTGGATATTGGGTCTCTTAAAGAGACTACATAGAAAATCATGGGTTTCCAATTAAAGCAGCCATCATGAAAGTGACTTTTCTTTATTCCACTTTGAAAATGTTTTTCCTGTGTAATGAGTGTTTTTAATAAAAGTTTATGTCCATTCAATCATTCTAAATTGTAAACACATAACATCATTTTGTACCCCATAAATATATATTATACAATTATAACCGTTAAATTAAATTTAAAGTTTTTCTTAATTTGTTAGGAATCTTACATTATCCTCATTTTATATATTGGACCAGTATTTGAAAGTATCTGAACTCAGAGAACAATGTTGATCAGAATCTGAAGATTTAATTTTGAAAACACATTTATCGAGAGCCTTTTTTAGAGCTAAGCATGTATTTAGAGGCAGGCCTTTGCTTTAAAAGAAGAATGAATATCTACTTTCTTTTTTACATGCCAATGAAATCAATGTATCTAAATTCTTCATTTACATTTTAAAATTTGCAGATGTTCTTTGTTAATTAGAATGTCAGGAAAAATAGGTATTTTCACTAAAATATTTTTACTGTGTTTCTGGAAAGTTGGGGATTATTACCAAGCATGATGCCCATGCATAATCAATTTTCTAAGTATTGATGCTTTTATCTGGCTTGTTTCTGTCACACAATTAGTGTGACATAATATCAGCTTATTTTTGCTATTAAGAATTGTTGTCATTTACCAAAATACCAAAATGTATTCATTAAGCATAGGATTTTAAAAGTGTCTCCATCATTTATTGTTTCAGCACAGACTTACGAGCACCTGCCACAAGCTAGACTTTGAGAGTGCTGGGTTTACAGTGGCAAACAAAACAGGCACAGTCCCTGAGCTCAAGGAACTCTCCATTTAGTTAAGAAAATAAACATTACAACATTACACTAATAAATATCAACAACCAGCTGTAAAGGCAAACTCCAAAGGGCATGAGAGTCTGGGGAATGCCCACTTAGTGTGTCTGGGATGAGGCGACACACAGGGAGTGGCGTTCAAACTAGAACCAATGGGACCAACCGAAGTGATCCATTCAGCTGGAGTCAGCACAAACAGAACACTGCGGCAAAGAGAGCAGCGCAGGAAGGCGCTCAGGTGGGAGAGCCTGCAGGTGCCGGGCTGGGGCCGAAGCTTGCGGAGGGAAACAGGCAGAGCCCTTGAGCCCCATGAAAGATTTAGGGTTTCCTTGCAAGTGCTGCACATCTTAAAGTGCTTCCCAAATACTGGGCAAAAACCACACTGCAAATATCAATTTCTACTATCATTGCGATGATTGTGGTAAAAATCAACATCTGTTTACGAATCACTCTTTCCATAATTTTTACGATCTGTCTTATTGCTGAGCACCATGTTCCCATATACTTCAGAATTTACTCTTTT
This sequence comes from Indri indri, assembly GCA_004363605.1. NCBI lineage: Eukaryota > Metazoa > Chordata > Mammalia > Primates > Indriidae > Indri > Indri indri. The sequence continues at coordinate 15,741 of RJWJ010015426.1, read as the reverse complement.
CCCTTAAGAACATCAATTAAATACAGTATCTTCCAAGAAGACAATAACTGTCCTGAGGAATGTATTCTGAGACATTCACAAATTTTTCAATTGGTAAATCCAATTGGAAAATACCTATTATTTTGGTTTCCTCTTCTGCAAAACTGGAATAATACCCACTCCCAGGGCTGCTCTGAGGGTTACATTGTATCATGCAGCAAGTAAGAAAAACTCTTGTTGAGAGGTGGATGCATACAGTTATTCTATTTAGTCCATAAACATAATTACAAGTTATTACAGGCTATGGATTTCTAGGGTACATGAAAGCATTCTATATTGAAAATACTAAATCCATGAAAGCATCCAATAATAATTCATGTTCTGGGCTATGATTTTGTAGATGAAATTAATGAACTACATTTCAATTAGTGACTAACTTTTAATACTTGTTTATTAAAAACTATTTACTATTGGACTATTAGTAAATGACATGGATTAAATACAATGACTAATTTTTGCACTTCAATTTGCCTTTAATATTAAATTTAAATAATTGATATATACTGCCACTAATGTTAAGCAAATGCTTTTTAGTTAAAATCTTAATAGGAGATATAACAATCAAACTTTCCTCAGGAATCTAGTTGCTATTTTAAAAGTAAACCAGATTAATATGTTTTATAATGAAGCACTTCAGGAAAATTGATACTTAAAAAAAATAGCAACAAGGCAATAGTGTATTTGAAAGAAGCAAGCCAAAAGTCCGTTCTGGGTCTAGCAATGGAGGTTATTAGTAATTAAAATACCAGGAACTAGAAATCCAGTAGTGAGATTAACTGGGAACACCAGCTTTGGTTTCTGACCCGATGCAGACAGCCCGTCTCACTCCCTCATCACGCTCTGAATCCTGAGCTGTTTAGTTTGGCCTCCACGTGGGCTTCAATCACTGCGAACTTTTCTCTAGAACAAACATAAAATCTTTCTGGAAAGGCCAAGCCTGGCCCCTGGTTGCAGCTCCCCAGGGAAGGCAGGCTCAGCTAGGATCCTGCTCAGAGACCAAAGCCAGGACAAAGGAAAGCACAGGGCCCTTCGCAGCTCACAGACGTGGGCGTACCCTCCAGGAGTGATGAACAGAAAGAACTGTGCCCATGTGCTCCAGAAGGAAAGCAAGGAATCCCTGGCACTTGTTGAGGGAGAAGCCCAGTCCTTTGGCCTTCTATACCCTCTGTTCTATAAGACAGGTGTAATGATAGCTACCTCCTAATTTGACCCTCCCACGGTCTCCTCTCCCCCCAGACAATTAAGGACAGAAATGAAGACACAATTCCTTCTTTGCCACATCCCGTGTTTTCTCAAGAGAAGCTCTTCTGTAAAATAGGGTTTAAGGGGCAACAGTTACACCTGAAGAATGCAGAATGTGTCAAGTAATACATTTTAATTTTTACACAAAATCTTAAAATGCAGTATGTACAGAGGGAAAAAACATCACATTGCTGTTTCCTTATAATTCACCTAACTGAGCAGATTTCCCGTAATTGAGTGGATGAGACGTAATGTCAAAGAATCTTTCCCTGGAGCACAGCTTGCCCCATGGGAAGAACATCCACCCGTCTCAGCAGAATAGTTGTGGCAAGGTGGCGTCTGTGTTGACTGTGGACTCCCTGGTGCCCTCCCTGGCCTCTGGGCCCCCATGGCAGTGGTAACGGTAAGCACATGCTCTCCTCACACCTCGCCCTGCGTAGCCTCCATAGTGCCTGAATCCCATCCCTCTTGTTTGCACAGACACATGTTCACCTGAGACAGGGAATTACTGAGTATCTACCGAGGGAGGCTCCCGCTAACGGGTGAGGTCACACCGGCATCACTCACCCAGGCACATAACGTGGTCGTGTAGGGTCTCAGCCACTGTCTGAAACTCATTCGCCCAGACAGACAAGAGAGAGGTGAACAATTTAATGCAAAGAGCAGAATCTGGCCTGAGGGGCCTGGTACCTCTCAGACGAGGTGAAGTTGTTTAAAGGCACAACAGCAGATTCTTGGCAGGTCAGTGTGCCTTCATTTAGCCCAGAGGCGATGTGAAGTGTACCTGGGCAAAGAAGGCAGACCACACACGGAAGAGCAGTTTGCCCTTTTTTTCTTTCTTTTTTCTTTTCTTTTTTGTTGGCTTATTCGTTTTTGATTTTGACTTACTCTAGGACAGAGGGAGAGTGTGAAAGCCAGCCTTCAAGGTAGTGCGCAGTGAGGAAAACGGATGGTTCACGGGCAAGGCCAGCCCAGAAGGACCTGCACGGCCTGACTGTGGTATTCCAGCAGGAAGGAAAGGAATCGCCTTGTACTGATTCTTACAGACCCTTCCATAGTCTCTCTTTGCCTTGGTTACACACTTGCACGGACCACACAGCTGCGGAAAGAGACACAGAGGAGCTGGGCAACTTGCCCATGGTCCACACGCCAAGCAAAAGGCTTATCCAGAATGCCCTGAACCCGGAGCATGTTCTTTCCACAGGAAAGCCGTCTCTCAGACAAATGGGAATGGCTGTCTCTTGAAGAATTCATTGGACTGTGCAGCAAATAAAAAACAAAAAAAAAAATCTCAGGGGAAGCTCAGGTGCCTCTGCTTGGGATAACTCAGGTGCCGAGCTCTGGAGCCAAGAAAACTGCCGCAACTCGTGCTTTCCTGTGGAGTTCTTCACACAGCTTTAAATCTGGGAGCTCAAAAGCAGGAGGCCCATGGAATAGATGTTAAACAATGAAACTTTTCCATTGTGAACTCTTTCAGTTGTGTTTCTCAACTGAAGTACAAAAGGCTGGTAACTGACTGTTTAGAACGCAGACTGCCATTTACAGACCAACAACACATTCTCTTAGAACACCAGTTCCACGTGTTGACACTTCCCACCCTGCCCGGGGCCCGGGGCTGTTAGCTTATGACACAGCACCAGAAGACAACACGTTCCAGACCAAGCCCACCTCGAAACCCCTCCGACTACCTATGCCTCACAGTGGTAACAAGCATCTTGGTGCATGTATTTTGCACTGTTTCCTCTTTTTAGTATTTGAACAGTTGTAACAATGGCACACAAAATGTTGCCATGCTTTTTTCAGTTACTGTTGGAAACCATTCAGATGTCTTCACAGCCATCATATGGCGGCTTCAGAACAACCCACTGAGAGAATAATCCATTCAATGGATATATCATAACTTGCTGACTAATTCCTTTGCTACTGGAAATGGAAGACTAGAACACTGGTTAAGATTCAGATACAGCCTAAAAAATAACTGGACAGGAACACCAAGTGAGAAGATTCAGTCCTAGCATCATCCAGGAACAAACTTTAATGATAAATCGATTTTAAATAAAGTGTACGGTATCTCCAACTCCCTTTGGCTGGATTCCACAACAGATATTCAGGAGATTTTATTCATGACAGAATTTCTCCTTAGGCCCTGAGCCCCATGACGGTAGGGTCAGGGATGCCTCATTTGTCACTCGACACGCAGGGTCCAGCTTGGTGTTTGTCATGTAGTAAGTTCCATTAATTTACTGTGCAGGAATTACCTAAGGAAAATTCAATCTTTAGAGGCTAAATCAAAGCCAATGTAAACAAAAACTCAAGACATTGAGATTTAGAAAATATTAAATTCATTTTTACCAGAGAAACTCTGTGAAATGAATACATGTCAAAATGTCCTTCTGAATTTTTACATGATTAATGACAGAATGGCTGAAGTTGTCTTGCTGGGGGGCCAAGCGGGGATCATGTGATTTCTCTCCATACATCTCGTGTTTTTCCCATCTGCCAGATGCTGTCTTTAGAGAATACTTAATTAATTAAGGTGCCAACCTATTAACTCTACCTTTTAAAACTTCGCTCTTTAGAACAATAAATGTCCTGTAGTAATCTAATTTACATACTAATTTTCTTAATAACATGTTAATTTTTTTTAAATAATAACACTTTTATAGGCTAACAGAATTAAGAATGACCAGATACCAACACACTCAAAGAGCCAGTCCTTTTCTTCATGGCTCCATCTTTCCCTCCAGTTTTATGAAGCACAATTTAAAAGGTGTGACTCTTCTATTTTATATCTAGGCTGTGATTCTTCCAGTTCCCAGCTTTTCTCCTCCCTCCATTTAGTTCATAAAGCAACACTAAAACAAAACAATCCCCGAGAGTCGAAGGCCCAAGAGTTTCACATCCTTTTGCTTTGGTTTTATGTCACCACACTTTTCTGTAAGGGGAGTATTAATTTTTAATAAGAATTATGGTGTTCTTCTCAGGTTAGGAAGTAAAATAGCAAAGAGAGGAGAGGCAGAGGGTCCATTTGTTAATTCACCAAATATTTACTGAGCCTGTCTTGAGCTGGGCACCACACCGGGGGCTGCGTAGAACCTGGAAACACAGACCCCCCTGCCCAGCCGCATGTTCTCACGGCTGAATGAAGCCTACACTGGCATACTGTGCCTGAAATTCCAGTTTCAGTTCTGAGACTGAGGAGTGTCTGCACATTCTCTCTCTGACTCAGATCAATCCCTCATATACAAATGTTGACTCTACCATCTGATAGGTTTATCTTATCTCATAAATTATGATGAGTGTCAAATAAAAAAATGAAGAATATTTGAGTAAATATCCAAAGAGTAGAACACTGCATGATATTCAGAAAATATTAGGGTATAGAGTGAATCTGTGTAAGTTAATAATACATTTAATAGCTAATTTATAAATTGGTATATATTTAAAGGACATTCATTCATTCAAGAGGCATATGATAATCTAATTCAGGGGTCAGCAAACTACAGCCCATGGGATAACTCCAGTCTGCCACCTAAACTGTCACAGAAACACAGTGTTGGGGAAAGTTCTGCCCCGGAGACTGTTCATGATTCCACAGAGGCCACAGGCAAGGCTTACAGCTTTGCCACAGCTGGCCTAAGCTTTGGCAGAACAGCCCGTGGTCCTCCCCAATCCTGCAACGTGGCAGGATTACGAGGAGCTGCAACAGGCCATTCCTCCCACCTCCCTGTGTCCCAGGGAGCCATCACAAGGGAGCTGCCCATTGCTCCCCCGGCTCTGATGAAGTTTCAGGCTCTGCCCCTACCCTCACCCAACTTGGGCAGCTGCAGGCTCTACAACTGTTTTGGTGTCATCCTGTGCAACAAGGGACATGGGGAGCTGACACCTTTCCTGCTCTTACTTTCACTGTCTGTGTAAGTAATAAACTTTCTGAAGCTGATAGTGGATCTTTGTTTCTTTACCAGATGAATTGTCAGCCTCTCCTGACCCACAGACATGGCCATTCATTATGGTCTATGGCTGCCTTCCTGCTGCCAGGGAGGAGTTGAGTCATTGCAACACAGATCACATACCTGAGAAGCTTAACATATTTTCTGTCTGGCTCTTTGCAGAGAAAATGTGGTGACCCACCGATTCCATCAACACACAACCCTCAAACTGACTTTAAAAGTCTGCGTCAAAGCCCTCCCCTCATCATACCCCACACTTTCCTTGGCTTAGACTTGAAGAGCTGCAATCAGTCTTACCACTTAGAAGCCTATGGTATTTCCTTGGGAGGAAAATAACAAACTGATTTTTGGACATGATAATTAAAGCACAAGTCCTGCCGTCATTCTGTTCTTCCTGAGGCAGTGAGATGGGGACTCTGTGAGCTCCTTGCCAGAGACTGGTTTCCCTCCTAGTGGCAGGTGCTGACTTCATGTTGGTATTTACACCAGAGGGGGTTAAGTGAGTGGCTGCTCTAGGCTGCCCCTTCCTGTGCCTTCCATGGAGACCTTTTGCCATGTCATAGGTCACGGATGCTACTGCGGAGCCCAGACTGAGCCAGCTGCATGTGAGGCGGTCCCCGGAGGTCAGCCTTCCTGCCTTTCCTTGTCATACACTGGACTCCTATCCAGCCTTGCCCACATTCTTCAAAACTCAGCGAGCGTTAACTCACTTTATGAGACTTATACACTTGTGTGCTCAATGAGTCCGATGAGTCCTAGAGACAAAAAGGACATGCCTGAATAGTAGCAGGTCCTCCTGCACTCCACATGCCCAGAGGCAGCCACTAACTGCAATGAGTCGGCTTTATCATCGGCACAGTTTTGTCATCCTATTTATTAAATAGCAATGCCAGCAAATGCTAATATTAAAACATTTTTTATTCATTTTGAGGTTAAAATTGGCTAAAATATAATATTTAAATATTGTTCTTTTTTTGAAAACTAAACCATAGGCTTTATTTGGATTCTCCAGTGTTTCTTTTCTTTTTTTTAAATTTCGGAATATTAGGGGGTTACAAATGTTTTAGTTACATGGATTGCTTTTGTACTACTTGATACAAAGTTATCAGTGTGCCCATCTCCCAGATAGTGTACATTGTACCCTTTAGGTATGCACGGTAGGAAGTAAATATTATTTTATAAAATAACTTTCCGAGGGAAAAACTGTTTGTTCAGAGTCACAATATGAGGGTACCCCAGACAGTGCAGGCAGGTGCTTGGTCAGTGCCCTGGGGTCCCGGGAGCTCCTTGAGAACAAGAGGAGAATGGAGATTCATCTAGAAAGCTTCAGGAACACAGTACAAAACCTCCTCACGTCTGTTTGATCCAGCCTATGGCAAGCAGAATAAAGCAGCAGCTACCGGGAAGGAGCCTTGAGCAGCTGTCAGGAGACCTGGGCTCTGCCTGACTACGCGCTAAGTGCTCTCTCCCCCTGTAGCACACATGGAAAGTGCAACCAAGCAGCTCCTTCCACCGAAATCTGACCAGAGAGGGGGACACCCGCACAATACCAGGGGCAGAGAATCAAAACAAAAATATAACATGGGCCTTGGGGCCAGACAGGCCCAGCTCTGACTTGAGTCTCATGTTTCAGGAGCTATGTGATCTTGGGCAGGACACCAGAAATCTGAGCTGCCATCTCCTCATGTGAACCACGGAGATGATAATGCTACTTTACCCTCAGGGTTGACATAATGATTCAGGAGAACAGTGATAAAATCTAGCACAGTGCCAGACATGGAAAAGAAATTTGTGCAATTGTATCAATTTTTATCATTCATAAATGTTTTAATAGATGCCATTGTGCGTTGCCTTTGAAAAAGAGATATTCAAGAAATGTAAAATGTAAATATGATTTTGAAGGAGACAGGTAATTCAATCAATTTAATTTAATAAAGTGAATTTATTTTATTAAATATTTTAAGTAATTAATTAATTAAGATCAATTTATCTTTCCGAATATTTCAAAATTTATTTAGAAATTTGGTTTTCCAATAATAAATAAAATTGCTGATATTCTACTATAGGAAGTATAGCTGGCAAAGAAATTAGCATCCAATTGCTATCCAATTATTATCCTAGTCCTATCAGGTGTACTTCCTCAGGCATATTTCTGGAAAATTAAAATTGCTTTTGTCTTTCCCTGTAATTCATTTTAAAAAACTGGTCATACAGCTATTAGTTTTTAACAGCAGACTCTTTTCTCCAGGGAGCGTTAAGTGGGGAGGCTTTCCTTTCTTTCTACAGGAGGAGGAGAGTGGAGCTAAACATTGGAAAGAATTCAGAGAAACACTTGGGTTGAAATAGATTTTCTCTATTTCAATGGAATATTAAAGGGCCAAACACAAACTAACCCCCTCTGAGTGCGGGCGCACAGAAGACTACAGTCTATCAGTTGACAATAATGTCATAATTTCTTACTGCTTTTCTCTGAGCAGGTGGACAAGTGAACAGCAGGGAGATTCAGTTCCAGATATAAACGTAAAACTCTCTCCTCTCAGGAGCCCAATGAAGACAGTCAAGGGGCCTTATTCTCCCTGAGAGAAAAGGGGAAACTGAACTCCTCTGGGGCCTCGGTGCCTGGTGGCACTGGCTCCTATGGATTTGTGACTGGGCTTGAAGTGCAGTTGCGTGACAGACACCAGCCACACCACACCTCTCTTCACCAACCTGATGCAGAACTTGGTTTCCTAAGTGGCATGTACAAGGAGCTGAGCTACTGCAACCTGGACTCAGTAAAGCGGGGAACAATGAAGAGCATGAATGGCCGCGTGCTCTGCAAGCCATACACTCCCATTCTGGCACCAGAAACACCCTCTAGACAGGCCTATGTCTTCCTGTGTACTGTCCTGTGTCATCCCGAAAGAAGTCATCATTAGAAGTCAGAGCTCACTGGGCTGTGCCCTTCCAGATGCATTCCAACTTGTGACATCCTGTTGGCCAGACCTCAGCCCTCCCCGTCACTCATCGGACCATTAGTAACTGGGGAAGAATAATTCCTGCCCTACACTAATCCTGCAGGGAACACAAACCAGAACAATTTCAAGCAGCCATTGGTTAAATTTAGGAAGTAGACATATATAAAAGATGGTTGCTAGAAAATATTACTATGTATTATCAATGCTCACAATAGCATTATTATTATTATAGCTGGGAGGTTCCTAACATTATTCCTCAACTCTCTCTGATACCAAAGGAGGCGTTATATTATATACTTCATTTTCTAGAATCATCTCGAAAGGTATATTGTAGTGATTCCACATAAGACCTTTCCTTCTACCTAAAAATACCGACTTTGCACAGTGCTTTAAATTTTATACTCTACATACTATCCCATATGATTCTATAGCAATTCACATGTGTTAGGTGAGAAAGTGAATTCAGAAGTACTTCAGTGACTAGCATCAAGAAATAGCAAGAATAGGACTGTACAATGAATTGCAGCTTCTGTAGTAAGTTCCAAAGCTGACGGCATCAAGCACCTAGTTTAGAGAAAGAGTGGCCTGTGTATGGTAGGTATTTGTGAGTGATACGTCAAAAAAGACCATTTCTATACCAAATCTGCAATTATGCACTGCTCTGGGGAATTACATAAGAGTATTGATCCCTGAGAACGTTTGAGATTATGATTTCCCCAAGGGCAGTCTTTTGTCAGAGGTCAGAGTATATATGCAATTCCAACATCAAAGTGCTTTCCGAGTGTATGATGTATACAGTACTGTTCTGTTTCCTAAGCATCTGGGCTTTTATGTTTCCAAATTAAGCTTCGACCACCACTGTGGTCGATAGTGGATGCCCCACAGAAGATGGGAAAACTAGCTGGGGGTGAGGGAAGGCACGATGTTCCTTTTGTTCCCCTGTGCCTGCTGGAATTCCCTTCACTACTCCCCTTGCAACTTTGGGGGGCAGCACCCCAAGGGAGCTGGTTCAAGGACAACAGGGTGGGAATGCCCAGGAAAGGGGGTACCACAGTATCGACATCCACGGCTCCTTCTTCTCAGGGGGTTTTCAGCATAAGAGCTTTGGCCTAGGAGGACACACTCTTTATAATATTTTTTTTATATCTATATTCAGATAAAATATAACCTTCTGCCAGATTAATAGATGAACGCAGGAAAACCAAATATCAGCATTATCACCAAGTATTCTAATGCACTGAATAATTTATTACAACCCTGACGCCTGCTTACAGATGTCAGAACATGGCTCCTCCTCCATGGAGAAGGGGGAGGTTATTCTCATCACGGTAAATCAGGAGCAGGAGAACTCTGCACCTGGGAGGCAGGACCTCGAAGAACGAAGGTCCAGAGGATAATCGGCCTCAAGGGATTTGGAGCCTCTGGCTCCTGTGCCCTGTCTCTGGGTGGGCCCATCTCAAGCCCAGCACATCCCAGCCCCAGGGACGCCCTACCTGCGCGTGCGGTGGAACTGGCACCTCTTCAGGGGGATCTTGGCCACATGTCCCCGCAGGCCCACGAACAGGACGCTCTGGCTGTGGAGGATCTGTAGGCTCCGGACGGGCTCCCGCCGCCCGTCGGGGAAAAGCTCGATCTCTTCCAGCAAACAGCTGCCCGAGGTCTGATTCAGGGGTGCCCGCACCTTCTTAATGGTGCCGTAATCTGCGAAGGCCACAGGGAGAGAAGGAAATGAGGTCAGCAGGTCTCACAGGCCACTCCCGGGTTAAGCAGAGCGGGCCGCGCACCAGCAATGGATGGACTCCATCTCGTGCAGTCACCTGGGCACCTTTCAAAAACAGGACACCCCGGCCCCACTCTAGACAGATTCAACCAGCAGCATTGCATGTGGGGCCCAGGGTCCAGGATTTCTTAGAGCCCTCCTGTGATGCTGTCACACAGCCAGGGGCGAGGACTAATCATCTACCGTCAGCCTCTTCCAGTTACAAGTCTAGAGATCAAGACGGCGAAGAAGCAAGCTCTGTGACACCCATGGAGAACGCCAGGAAGGAGAAATCCTCACAGGACAGTCTTGGAGTCCCGGTATCAGAGTTTTAACGTCGATGCCTGGCAGGGAAGACACCAGGTGACAGGCAACCACAAACATCAGGACAACCGCGATGCACCTTCCTCCCTCCTGCCCTGGGCATACACGCTTCCCCGTCTCTCCCTCCTCTGTCTGCCTTCTCTCTCCCTCTCTCTCTAGTGCTTGCTCTTTGCAATGCTTTTCTTGGCCTCAACTCCCCTAATTCTTCTCTTCTGCGCTTCTGAACATTCAATTCTGACCTGATCCAAGCCCCCACCCCCGCCCCCAGGTTTCCTGCTCCCTGGGTCTTTATATATGTATTTATAAGCTTGGCTATTAGCCCTGCCCAAGAGTGAGCTTTCCCTGAAGCACCCAGACTCCCCAGACAGGCAGCTGTGGACGTGGAACCCTTCAGCACACCAGTGGGGGCACGGCACATCCAGCGACTGTGTCAGGGACACAGATTTGAAACTTGCACGGCTCTCCCAGGTGCCCTGTGGCATGCCCCACCCCCAAAGCTGGCCTGCATGCCTAGAGCATGAAACCCAGCCCCCCAGCAGCGCCTCTGAGATCCACAGCCAGGTTCCTGCAGTCATCCAGAAGGTACTAACTGAATAAAACCCACCACAATCCTCAGTTTCAACACATCATCACAAATCTTATTTTGCAAACACAGAAAATGAGGTTAAGAAATTATTATATAATCACAAGTAAACTCAAGCATCTTTGGCGTCAAGGTCTTCTACCAATCAATGAATCGCAAAAGACTTTGGACAAAAAATACTTTAAATTTTTCTATCTCTATGAAAGTCTTTAGAGACTCAGGCTGCTATTTGCATTTAAAGATAAAATACTATGCAGACATATATTATCCCAGATTTATTAAAAATGTATATCTGAAATATCTCTAATGAACATTTATTGATTGTGAACTGGCTGAATAATTATGTATACAGAATTAGCAGACAATTGCTTAATTTCACATTAAGCTAGCTAGTTAAATGTGTTACTTTTGAAAAAGGTCAAGCATACGCTGAAGTAGCTCTATGCTGGGAAGATTAAAAACTCGGTACCTGCTGTCATGGAGGGTGCCTGTGGTGTTTGTGTGCAGGACAGCGAGACGGGGAGAGAGAAGAGAAGGGCGCAGCCGTGGAGTAGACCAGCAGATATTTCAGCAAATTCACAGCTCACAGATAGTAAGTGTGTAAGAAAAAATTATGTCTTTACTCTAAAATTCAACTTAATTTTGACATGGAGACCACAGTTCCTAAGCTTGTCTTGGTCTTCCCGCCTGGGGAAGCACAAAGCATCAGTGAGCTGACACAGCACCAGGGCAGTGACAGGGACAAGAAGGCAGCTTCGGGGAATGTGACTTCAGTTTCCGTCATGAGGCCCTGAGAGGAGGTCTCCACGAGGTGCCAGCAGATGGAGGTGTCAGCCTTCTATGAAGCAGAGTTGTGCATAGATCCTGTGGCCACCTTTTGGGACCTAGTGGCAACAGGGGCCATTGTCCACGCCAGAGGTTAGGAGGGAGCAGCAGCAGCAAGGCTCTTGTAGAGCGTGCCTGGGAGACCCTGGGGGGGAACAGAAGCTCTTACAGCAGTTCAGGGGTCAGGGTGGGCTAGGGCAGAGCAGGGGCACCCAGCTGGGACACCGGGTGCTGTGGCTGCTGTCACACTGCCACGCTATTTTTCTACCAGCCTAGCGTGGCATGGGAAACACAGGTTACAGAACTAACTCCTATTCAAGAGTCTAACAAAGACTCCTGCTGTTTATTATTTGCTTTGTTGATGGATTATCACTTGAGAAACCTGCCCAAATTAACAATAATCCAAATGTCAATATGCTCATATGCATTTCAAATTCTTAACCGATTGAAGAAAGAATCAAATTTCAAAAGTTGACTTAAAATTGTCTCTTTCATGAATTGACTTAACAGAGTTAGCCACCACTGATCACAGACTTTCAGTGCATATGTCCGCACCTTGCACCTCATTCTTCAGCTGATGGGATCTAACGACACCGCAGGGCCTGGTGCTTCAGAGAAGGGCGCTCAGCGTGGGCTCCTGTGCGGGTCCCCGGTCAGTGGCTCTGCCGTGTCTCCTTCACACTCTGCAGCATCGGGTCATGTGAGGAGCCCCCCCACCCCCACCAAAAAAAACCCTTCCCTTGGCACCAGGCTCAGCATCCGGGGACCCTCCCTGTGTCCTCGCAGCCTTTCTTCCCCTGCCTGCACCCTGCCCTTGCTCTGCGCTCACACATTCTCAGCCGTAGTCTTCTCGCCTCCTCGTGGTGACCCTCAGGGGTGTGTCTTCACAGCCGGGGTCTCACTGCCGACTCTGGGCCCTGCATGTGCTGCTGAACCCCAGAGAGGGGGTGTGACGCCATAAACTCAACAGGCTTGCCGGGACACACCATGCTTCCAAACAGCTTGTCCCACCTCCTGTGACCTCACCTCAGGAAGGTAGCACCTTGACCCCAACGCTGAGGACTGGGCCCTCCCTTCCTCATCCAAGGCTCGCCTAGGCCTCGCCCACCACCTCCTGCCGCCTCACACTCCCATTACCTGAGTTTAGAGCTCCCATCCCACCTGGACTCTCCAGAACTCACTGTACTCTCCCCACTGAGTCTAGAGTCAGCCTCAGGACACACAATCGATGACCCCACTCTCCTGCCTCAGACCTTCTGAGGTCACGGCAGGGCCTGTGTCACCCGTGGGCTGTGCTGGACCTGGCCCCTCTTGACCTCTGACTCCACCCTCACCTGAGCCTGTCTGTGCGCCAGCTACCAGCCACGAGGAAGCACCTGCAGCACCAAGAGCCTGGGACTGCCCGGATCATTTGTAAGCAGTTCCCTTGCTTGAGGTGACAAATGACAATGCCATTTTTCTTTCAGAGGCAGAAAGACAGAGGCTGGCTTATAAAAGAGAACCCAAAAAACCAACATCTGTTTGATATAAGAGCATGCAACATCAGGACCCTGATCAAACCCTCAAAGCTATTTATATTTTGTTGTTTTTTACTTTATAATACTTATCATAGTTTTAATCACTGATTTACTTGTTTTGTGGTTTCTACACTTCATTTTAAGCTCCATGGAGGAAGGAATTATGCCAGTTTTGTTCTCTGATGTATGTTGGTAGCTACTGTTAGGGCTGGTAGAGATTTGGTGCTTTGTAAATACATGCTGGTGAAAGACTGAACGAATGACAGAAGGGAGGAAGGAAGGAAGGAAGGAAGGAGGGAGGGAGGCAAGGAGGGAAAGAGAGAAGGAAGGGAGGGAAGGAAGAGTGGCCACCCTGGACTGGAATGAGAATGTCATTATTACTCCTGCATTTGCTAAAGAGCCCTGATTAATACTTTCCCCATTCATGATCTTTAGTGGGAGTTAGTCAGCGTGAAGGTGACTAACAAGAAATACAAGAAACATGTATTTCCCTAATATGGCTGGAAATCAACCTAAAGTGTCATAAACTAAATATGAATAAAGAAAATTACTGTAATTAGTTTCATCCAACAAAATATTTACTCTGAAAATTTGCCATAGGAAATAAAATCACACACACCTTTTACACATCTGAAATTCAATCCTCTAATCAACATAATTTTCAAGAAAAAATATCTGCCAGAAATACATAAAATCTTCTTAATCATTAACATTCTGAGATCAGCAAAGAAAAAAAAAAAATCAGCACTTGCTGCCAGTTGCAGCTTTGCTCCCCAGACAGACAGGAGGAGAACACACGTGGAACCACAGAATGGGCACCAACTGCGGGACACACAGAATGGACACTGCGTTGGCGCTAACTCTCATAATATTTGCCTTTTCATGAAAATGCCCACTTCTATTTATGTCATGGCCACAGATTTGAGTGTCAGGTATTTGTAGTTTATCTCACAAACAGAAAACTCAGGTATTCATCATGAAAGAGACACAGCCACTGCGAGACTTTCAAGATTGATCAAAGCTGGCAGTGCAGCTGTTATTCAAAAGACATGAACAATTGTAACCGTATGAAAATGTCATTAAATATTATACTGAATAACATATTTGTCCCATCTTAGCAAAACAGTACACATGTTTATATACTAAGGTTACCAAATTAAATGCAGGATGCTCACTTAAATTTGAATTTCAGATAAACCATGAAAAATTTTTTAGTATTGGCATGTCCCATTCAATATTATTCATGGTTTATCTGAAATTCAAATTCAAGTGAGCACCTTGTATTTTTACTTGCTAAATCTGACAGCCCCATTTTATCACATCTCATTTGCTCATCTCAGCAAGCTACTGAAGATGTACCCAATACATGTATGCGTATTCACGCTTTATGGAAGAAGAAATTGAGTCTCAGAGAGTTGAACTGATCTATGTTTCCTATGAACTATACTTGCAAAGTTTTGTAAGGGTGCAGGCATGAAATGACTTTCATTTCAGGGTTGATGAATAAGATAACGGATTATAGCAACGAACTCCAAAGTGAACATTAATTATAAAGGCCCCAGTCACAGAAGAGGAAGAGGTAATTGCACTTAGTTTCTTTGGGTTCTCTTTTTACTCCCTGACCTCTTCCAGAAATCATAAAACTTAACAAGTTGGGATAACAAGACGAAAGCTAGCATTCTGATCCATTGGAAGCTGCCACCTGCTGCCCATCTCGAGGTCAAGCACAGGCACATCTGCGTCAGAAGACAAGGTGTTCTCCTGGTCACTGGCACCTCGCTCCCTCTCTATGTGCAAGGAGGACTCGGGCACTCTCAGGCAAACACAGTCACAGGCATTCCTGCTCCCTTATGCCATCTGTTTAAAGAGGGGGCATGCAAAGACAAATTCAAACAACTATAGATGAGTGGAAGTTGTGTGCACACTTAAATGTCAATATTTTTAGAAATAAATAAGAAAAAAGTATGACTGCTCAAAGAAATAAGGACAGTGCAAGGCACTATCACCAGAGCAACCCTTAAATGAATAAAAAAGGCTTCACTGGTGTGCTTACTGGAGGTAACTGGAGAACGCTCCCGAGCACAGATCACTAGATTGTGAGTCTAAACAATTCTTTTTTAAAATTTTTTTTTTATTTCAGCACATTACAGGGGCACAAATGTTTAGGTTACGTATACTGCCTTTGCCCCACCCAAGTCAGAGCTTCAAGTGTGTGCATTCCCCAGATGTTGTGTACCGCGCCCATTAGCTGTGAATATACTCATCTCTTCCTCCTCCCTCCCATCTGCCTGACACCTGAAGAATGTTATTACTATATGTGCACTTAAGTGTTGATCAGTTAATATCATTTTGATGGTGAGTACATGCGGTGCTTGTTTTTCCATTCTTGGGATACTTCACTTAGTAAAATGGGTTCCAGCTCTATCCAGGATAATACAGGAGGTGCTAGATCACCACTGTTTTTTTGTGGCTGAGTAGAACTCCATGGTATACATATACCACATTTATTAATCCACTGATGTATTGATGGGCACTTGGGTTGTTT
>RJWJ010015425.1:0-36214 GCA_004363605.1 Indri indri | reverse complement strand
AAAAAAAAAAAAAAAAGAAAAAAGAAAATAGCATTCATGGAGCTTCCTTAGAGGCAAAGTTTCTATCTGCCTAGCAGCTAGCTAAAGTGGTATTTCACACTTTCAACCTGGTGTTCAAAGGGGCCTCTGGTCTTAGCAAATGTATAGAAACAAAGCCTGCTGAAGATTTTGGTTTTCTTTCTTTCTTTTCTTTTTTTCATTCTTTTTGTTTGTTTTTAAACTTTGAAAGTTAACTCTTTAAATGGGAGACTCTGAAATGACATGCTCCTTTAAGGTACTTTACTTGCACATTTATTTCAGATGTTTCCAGTAAACTTGAAAAGAGTAGGCATGAACCATTTTGTTGCTGCCTGTGACACACCTTAAGGTTTTATGGGTATGGACACAGGGTATTAAGATTTAAGAGGATGCTGAGCTCTGTTCGTGGCTTGGAAGATTCTATTAATATTTAATCGAAGCTCTCTTTTCAGAAAGCAGTAACTTTATGTCTTGATCCTGTTGGGCTGAACCCTAAGATGAGTGCAGTACAAGATGTGTGGGTGAAATGGAGATTTGAATTGAACTTCATGCCTGTAAATGTTCCCCAAATAATTGTTGTGTATATATGACACCTGTATAACAGAAGCATTCTCAAGAGAAAAAAAAATATTGTTAAAGTGTAGACACCTTCCCTTGACAATCAGGCTCACTGCATTTTCAACCAGGAAATTCCAATTTCCTGAAAAAATCGTGTCCATGATTACACTTTGACTTCTGGATCAGAGGCAGGTCTTAACTCTGAATGTGAAGGTGATGCATTCCTGGAAAAAAACTCAAAACATTTTGAGCATTACCGTGGTAATCAGCAAATGTCTTTGAGAGATGGCTCAGATCTCTAGAAACATCATGTCACTTGACTTTCAGGAGTCCATGAAAGGGCAGATTGGCTTCTGGAAAACATAGTGCTCCGAGAAGAGAGGTGTTAAACACCTTCCCAGAAATCGTTGGATTGATTACAAAAATACAAAGCCGAGATGAACATGGGCCAAAATGTCATCCAAAATGCCTCACATTTTGTGGAACTTCTCCTATAATAAAGTGCAAATGGGACTGGACTGGAGGGAAGTGCTAAGAGCTGACTTATACTCATCCTTACTCTGAATTCCAAATGGTGCCATGGGAGAGCAGAAGCAGGCCTCCCTTTGCATTAGAGATGCAGTCTGGTTAATCCACAGCAGGTCAGTTCATGAAAATTAAGGCCATCTTCTTGGCATTCTAGTGCTGCACTAAGTATGGGCTCTGTCTTGCCACATAGCCTCCACTCTGTCTCTCATGAGCTGGTATTTTTTGTCCTGAGCCACAGTGGCTGCTGCCACTCCCTGTGGAATTGCTCAGACCTGTAAAACCTGCTTCCCAGGGAAGGTTCTCCCAGCCTCTCAGTCCCCACAGCTGTTTCAGCTGGAGAACCACCTTCAGCAAGTTCCTGGAATAAAGCTGCTCCTGGTGAAGTGTGCCCCTTGTGGGCTTGTGGGACAAATCCCTTCCTCTATACTCCCCAAGAGATGGGGCTTCCTCAGGTTTAGATGCCACAGGCTCTGAACATCGTTTCTGTCTGCTACATGCTTTATGCTATATGTCTCCATTGTTTTAGTTTTCTCCACAGGTAGTTTCAGGAAGACTTCACTGATTAACCTACCTCAGAGGTTTCTTTTCTTCTTTACCAAGTAGGGCCATGACATTGACAGGATCTGAGTACTTTCTACTTTTCCATTGTGCTCTGGTCCAGATGTTTTTCTAATGTATTCTTCCAAATTGCATTTTATGAAGTTTTCCATGGGGAGAAATATGAAAAGTTAAGGTTTTGGGTCTGCCAAAAATATCTGCTGTTTAAACAAATTTTGTCCACATTCAAGCTTCCTGGTAGGATAATCCTTCCCAGAAGATATCCTTCCATCAGCATAACATCTGTAACAGGCTCAGAACATGTTACACTCCTTCCTTCCATGCTCCTCCAATCTGTCTCATCTTTTCTGTGTCTTCCCTCAAGTCCTAACCATAAATTTCTTAGGTATGTTTCCCAGGGAGGGTCCCTCCTCGCCCTTACTAGGGAGTCTTCTGTAGCTTGCAGACACTGAGATCCTGTCTTTCTTCTTCTTTAAATTTTGGCAGTCTCCAGTCACTCTTTCAATATAGTAACAATGAAAGCACAAACCTTTTCCTGAGACCCACTTTGAGAACAGGTGGACCATTGGCATCTGTATCTTGTGACCTACAGATCTTGTTTCTCTTTCACATCTGTTGATTCTAACCAGTAGAACCTCAACCTTTCTCATGAGGAAGTCCTTTGTTTTCCCTAGTGAAGTCATCCTGAATTCCTCTATTCTGTTCTCCTTGTTATGCTGGCATACTGCTTGCAGTAACTTGAAGCATACTTTTCAAACTGTTGGCAGATAAAGACATAAAAGATTTCAGGAGTTTTGCAGGGCTTTGCCTTGAAGAAATATGTGAACATGTTAGTTCACAGATCAAAAGCTGCCTCACCGCAGGAGGCCATCTCACCGATCAGGAACATTTGAAAAGTGATGCCAGTCTCAAAAGCTGGAGGCCTGCACCTGACACTTGTGTAAGACAGGGCTTGGCATATGGTCACAGGTTGAGAACTGATCAAAGAATACCCACTCAGCAGTCACATGCAGCTAGAGACAATTAGCCTTGAGGACAGTGCCTGCTTCACTCCTGACCACTTGTCTCAATCAACAAGAAACTAGATAAAGAAATATATAGCCTCTATATTTCTGTTTAGCCTTTCTGCTAATTGACAATTTTATCTTAGGGCTTAGAAGTTTATCTTAGAAAAATTTTGTAACCATTTGCTCACGTAGATAGAGTTAATTAAGGGATCTCTAGAAACTTTTGGGAGACTTAAAACCTAAACGAATTATCTATTATATGTAAATCTGTAACCACTGTCAACTAATCACTGCACCAATAAATACTGATGCAGGACTTCGCTTATAGCCTCACAGCTCACGGGAATGCTGGAGGACCCCTGAATCCCCCATCACTTTAAACTGTACTTTGTCTATGTCTTGGTTATTTCTTTATCTCTATTATTTCTCTATTGCTATTATTTCCAAATCTCTTGTGACAATCCTGCCTGGGACCTGTTCTTGCTGGGAGTGTAGCAGTAACTTCAAGCACACTTTTCAAACTACTCTCATTCCTCTTTGACTTCCTGAGCAAACCTGATTCCTTGAGACCAAGCACTCCAGGTATAGGCTTTCTGAATTGCCTTAATAAATTTGGCCTGGCAGTAGCTTCATTGAGTTGTTTTTCTACCTCAGCCCAAGAAGGTGACTTTTTTTTTTCATTATAAGACTCACATCTTTTTGTTTGCTCGTTAATAAAATTCTCCCATCCTTCTGTGGGCAAAGGCACAGTTTAGGTCTCAGGATGGTCTAATGCAGAGATAAGAGTTTATCTAGATTAACAAATCCATAGCCAATTTGAAACTACAGAGTAGGACATGGCTCCCTAAAGCCTGTTTAGAAACCATGTATTAATATGTATATGGATTAGCACCTCCCTAGGTTCCTCCCTTGGCCCTGAATTCAGTCCAAATCAGCACAGAAAGGGAGCAGCCAACCTATACCTGCACACACAATTTAAAGCTCACTTACCACTAGTTCTTTAGTCATCTATGGAATTTAGTTGCACTAAATTCCTGGCCTGCACACCTGGTTGAAAAAAAAGATTGTAAAAGCAGCAAAGAATTACCCTAGACTCTCCAACCAAGATGGTCTTGTACTTTGAGTGAATCCTTATCTCAGCTGCACTCATTACTGAGATGCTAATTGCCCACCATCTGCTGACACCCCATGAAAAATGTCAAATACCAGTGGTGTTCAAACTAAAACTGTAGCCATCCAAATTCTAAAGCCAGCCAATGCTAGGTGCCATGACCTGCCCACCATTAGCTTAAGACCCGCGTCTTTAACACTGGCTGCATAAAAACCTGTGAACAAAGAGGCCACAAATTACAGTGACTCACCAAAGTCAAATTGACATTGCCTAAGACTGAAAGCTGTTTCCTGGGGAGCTAGAGAGAATAGAAAAAAAAATCACTGCAATCACATTGCGCAAGATAAGCCACCGGCAATGTCTAAAGGACATGAGTTCTCATGGCCTAGCCCTACAAAAGCTTTGGTCTCTGATCAGTATTTTCCTCTTGATATATGAACAGAAACGTTATCTTTAACTTCCTACATAACCCCTAAAGCCCCCAAATATAAAGCTCTTATATAAAATGAACTCGACAGTTTTTAAAATGTACACGAAACATCTATACTCCAAAAAAAATTATGCAAAAATAGTAATAACAATTGTCTTTTGTGATGGAATGATGAATGATTTACATTTCTATTTTTTAATCTCCAAAATTTTTCCATAAAATTACAATTATTTATATAGTCAGAAAACTGCCTGACTGCCAACTGTATGTCAGGGAGAAGCCACACTTCCTCCTCTTGTCTCCAGAAGTTAAGGGATGGCTATTACTCTGATGCTTTTTCTAGAAATTGCTGCAGGCTCTTCCCACTGAAATGAGTCTGGGAGGAGAGAGGGCAGAGCAAGATAGCTAAATAGATACCTCCAGCAATCATCCCTCTGCATGAACACCAAATTCAACAACTATCCACAAAAGCAGGCACCTTCAGAAGAACCAAAAATCAGGTGAGCCATCATATTACCTGGTTTTAACATTATATCAAGGAAAGAGGCACTGGAGAGGGCAGAAAAGACAGTCTATGTGACCTATGTCACCACTTCCCCATCCCCTAGCAGTGCCAGGCACATCAAGTGGGGAGAGAATCTGTGTGCCTGGGGGAGGGAGAGTGACTGATTGTAGGGCCTTTGCATTGAAACTCAGGGCAGCCCTGGCTCAGGGGAACAAAGCACCAGGCAGATTCTGCCAGTGCACATGGAGGGAGTATTCAGACAAGCCTGGACAGAAGGAAATCTACCCCCAAACCTGAGTTCTGGCTAACCCCACCACCAGCTGACAAAAGGCATCCTGGGGTCTGGACTAAATTCTTAAGGTAGCCAGGCCACAAAGGCTGCAGTCCTTGCGCAATTCCTGCAGCTGTGCTGCCTCAGAGCCAGTGGACTTGGGATGCACATGAACCAGTGAGACAATAGCGGCAGTGGCCAAACCAGTGCTTGTGTCACCCCTCCCCCAATTCCAGGCAGTACAGCTCAGGGGCAGTATTCTTCCACTTGGGGGAAGGAAAGGGAAGAGTTCAGAGGACTTTGTTGTGCAACTTGGGTACCAGGTCAGCCACAGTATAATAAAGTACCAAGAAGAATCCTGAAGCCTCTGACTTCAGGCTTTAGTTCCTGGATGGCATTTCTGGACCCTCCCTGGGCCAAAAGGAAACATGCTGCCCTGAAAGGAAGGACCCAATCATGGCAGGATTCACCACCTGCTGACTAAAGAGCCCTTTAGCTTTGAATAAACATCAGAGGTAGCCAAGCAGCAGTCACCATGGGCTCTGGGTGAGACTGGGCTGGCTTCAGGTGTGACCTGGTGCACTCCTACCTGCAGTGGCCATGAGGGAGGGCCCACATCACTCATTCCCCAACTCTAGCAGCCCAGAACAGAGAATGAGGGATGAGAGTGAGAGACTTTGCCTGGTAATTCAGGTAATTCTCCTACATCTTACCTGAGTCCACCAAGGTGGTACCACCAGGGATCTGCAAGAGGCACAGCATTATTGGGCTTGGGGCACCCCCAATGCTAGTATGGCTACAGTGACCAGAGACTTAGACCACAACACTCAATTCTCTTTGAGTATCTGGAAAGCCTTCTCAAGAAGGACAGGTTCAAACAAGCCCAGACTATGAAGATTAAAATAAAAACCTAACTCTTCAATTCCCAGACATCAGCAAATATCCACAAACATCAAAAACATCCAGGAAGACATGAACTCACCAAATGAACTAAATGAGGTACCAGTGAGCAATCCCAGAGTGATGGAGATAGGTGATCTTTTAGACAAAGAATTCAAAATGGCTGTCTGAAGAAGATAAATGAACTTCAAGAAAACACAGAGGGGGAATTCAGAGGCCTATCAGAGAAATTTAACAAAGAGATTGAAATAATTTTTTAAAAAAGCAGAAATTCTTGAACTTAAGAATTCAATGAACTGAGAAATGCATGAGTCTCTTAACAGCAGAAGTGACCAAGCAGAAGAGAGAATTAGTGAGCTTGAAGATAGGATGTCTGAAAATGCAGTCAGAAGAAAAAAAAAGAATAAATAAGAAAGAAGCATGCCTACAGGATCTAGAAAATAGCCTCAAAAGAGCAAATATAAGTGTTATTGGCCTTAAAGAGGAGGTAGAGAGAGAGATGGGGGTAGAAACTTTATTCAAAGAAATAACAGAGAACTTTCCAAACTTAGAGAAAAATATCAATATTCAGGTACAAGAAGGTCACAGAACACCAAGCAAATTTAACCCAGAGAAGACTACCTCAAGCTGCCTTTGGGAGCTCGATTATTAAATGAAAATCAAAACTATAATGACATATCTCACTCCAGTTAAAATAGCTTTTATCAAAAAGACAGGCAATAGAAAATATTGGCAAGGATGTGAAGAAAGGGGAACACTAGTACAATTTTGGTAGGAATGTAAATTAGTGCAGCCACTATGGACAAGAGTATAGAGATTCCTCAAAAAACTGAAAATAGAACTACCATATGACTCAGCAGTACCACTGCTGTGTATATATCCAAAGGATGGAAATTTAGTATATCAAAAAGATATCTGCACTCCTATGTTTATTGCAGCACTAGTCACAATAGCCAAGATATGGAATCAACCTGTGTCCATCAATGGGTGAGTGGATCAAGAAATTACAGTACATACATACAATGGAATATTATATAGCCACAAAAAGAATGAAATCCTGCCATTTGTAGCAACACGAATGGAACTGGAGAACATTATGTTAAGGGCAGTGAGCCAAGCACGGAAAGACAAATCTTGCATGTTCTCACTCATATGTGGGAACTAAATATTAAAAGCAATCAATCTCATGGAGACAGAGAATAAAATGATGGTTACCAAAGGCTGGTAAGGGTAGCAGGGAGAGGGGGATAAAGTGGGGATTGTTAATGAGTACAAAAATATAGTTAGATAGTCAGAATAAAAAATATTTGATAACACAACAAAGTGACTATAATCAACAATAAGACTATCCTTTAAAACAACTAGAAGAGTGGAATTGAAATGTTCCTGACACAAAGAAATGTTAAATGCTTGAGGTGATGAATACACCAGTTACCCTGGTTTGATTAATTCATACTGTATACCTGTATGACAACATAATATGTATTCCATAAAGATATACATGACTATTATATAGCCATAATAATTAAAAATTTAAAATAAGCCATTTTTAAAATTACAATATCACTTTCTGTTATTTATTATTGCAAATATGCAACAATTGTTTAATTTATAATTTAAATAGGATTTAAGGGAAAGTATTGAATTCATATATTTTCGAGAGTCAGAACTGGATTGGAATGCTGCTCCACCGCTTATTAGCTGAGCACTCTTACATAACTTACTGAATCTACTCATGGGTCCAAGATCCCTAAGTCTGTTGTATCAGCACAGGCAATAATCAGCTTTGCAGCAGGTATAGCAATGAATTAGTATAGTTACAAAGATATTTCCAAAAATTTCTGGAGAGGTTTATAACCTAAACATGTAGAGAGAACTAACAAACATGCAGTCAGTTGAAATGGCTAGAGAAAACAAAAAGAAAAAGAAAAGAAATCCAAAGTGATTTGTGAGAGACAGAAGTGTCACAGATTGTGCTTACTCACCCTTAAGAACGGACAAGAGCATGAGGCATGGAGTAGACAATAAATGATGAATAGTTAAATAATTTGGTCTGGTTCACAGAACAATCTAAACTTTGATGGAAAACAGACATTCCTCCTCCTTGTTGCTGTGTTTCTCATTAAAATATCAAGTTTATTTATAAAATACATTTTTTAAAGATTAAGCTAAGCCTCTGACCAGCAAGCAAACTGATTATGGACTAAGTAGAAGGATTTGGGGTCCTATCTAGTTTTAGCTCAAATGAAAATGAATACAACACAATCTATGATTCTCTCCAGTTATAAGGAACAAAAAGAAGATAGTACCATGAAGTTTAGTGGTTAAAAACATGGGTTTTGGCATCTTGGTTCTTGTACTCAGTAGGTATGTGATCTTTGACAAGTAGCTTAATATCTCTAAGTGCCAGGTTCTTCATTAGTACAGTGGGCATAAATATACAAGCCATGAGCATTGTTTTGAAGATTATGATAGTGTGCCCAGTGTTTGACTCCTAAATTTATGTCTTCCTATCCTTCAAAGGTAAATCCCAATGAATGATAGCTATTATGAATACTTTAATACTGTTGACATCGTAAGCATGTAGGTTTTGGACCCAATCAGATCTTGATTCAAATCCTGACTCTGCCACCTATTGACTGCATGACCACAGAAAGTCACTTAGCTTCTCTGAGCCTCATCTTCATGTTTCAAATAAGTATAACAACACCTGCCTCTTTGGTAACAATGAAGGTTAAGTGAAATAATGTATGTAAGGTATGCCTAAAACATGGCAGGCACTCAACAAATGCCAGTCCCCTTTCTACCACTTTCCCTAAAAAATAATGTCCAAATTTTTACCATGGACTCCAGGGTGAAAAATCTTGGGATTCTTTTTCAGCCTCAGATCCCAATACCTTCCCTCTTTTTTTTTCTCTTTTTTCTCCCCTCCCCCAAACCCTCCTTCTTATCCTCCCTTTCCTTTTCTTTTCTTACTCTCCTTTCCCTAACCCCTCTCTCTCTCAGACCATAAGTTTCCACTCTTAGAACTGGGATTATGTTTTTTGAGAAAATAGCCCCTTTTGCGATTCTAATCAAAGAAAGAGAAATAAAGTCCTGCATCTCGCCTTGAGAATTAAGTAAAGTCAGAAGCTCTCTTATCTTCAAGGCTCATAGTCATCCCAGAGAGCTGAGCCATTGGTGCCCCCCAAATGACAAAAGTCACGAGGCTTTCTGTGTGTCACTTAGACTGGTTAGAGCAGCATCTAGATGCTACACAGATGTCTCCTTTGCTCTGCAGAATTGAGAGCCATGGAACAAGCTTGAGTGCAGGACAGGAAGAAACAAGAATTCATGCCTGAGATGCAGGCAGGAAGATCTGGTAGGATCTTTGTGAATTTGGATTTAGTATTGAGAGTAATGGAGAGCCACTGAAGGTTTCAAGGAGTAGAAAAACATGATCATATGGGGTGTTTGAGAAATAGCGAATACATTTTATTACTTAGAGGAGGCTGAGACTATATGTAACAAGGCTTTGGTTGTTTTCATTTTAACCATGTTTAAATATACAATTCATTGGTATTAATTACATTCACAATGGTGTGCAACCATTACTACCACCCACTTCCAAATCCCTTCCATCACCCCAAACACAATCTCTGTTACTATTAAGCAATAACCTATTCCTCCCTCTCCCAGTTCCTGGGGATGTACAATTTTCCCAGGTTTTAAGTTTGAGCTACCAAGGAAGCTTATAGTGGAAGTTACTTAGGAAGATGAGAAGATGTGGAAGAACTCATGAGGGTGGGGAAAAAAGGTGAGAAATTAATGTTAATTCAGT
Source organism: Indri indri (assembly GCA_004363605.1). Taxonomy (NCBI): domain Eukaryota; kingdom Metazoa; phylum Chordata; class Mammalia; order Primates; family Indriidae; genus Indri; species Indri indri. Next base: position 26,508 of record RJWJ010015425.1, on the reverse strand, counting down.
CTTGGACCTATTGAGTTTGAGGCACTCATTGAGTGTTCAATAAAGAGGTTTGAGATGTACACAGGGAACCAATTAACAGGGACCTAATTAGTATTACATGCAAGGAACATGGACAAAATCACAAAAAGTTTCAAGAGCACAAGGAAGACTGAAGGTGAATCCCTGATTGTTTCAGGGGTGGAGAAAAAAGAAACAAGACCACAAAGATCTTTGAGAAGGAAACCAGGAGAAAGGCATGTTAATGATTTTCAAGAAGTGAATGAGGAAGAACCCAGGCCATGGTTTTCCACATCAACTACTCTGTTACGAGTATTCTCAACCTTTTTCCCGTATTGTTCTTCATCATATCCAGCTGTAAACCTCTCCCTGAATGAACCCAGTAGTTCACTTTATGGAGTCCTTGAAGAGAAACCAGATGCTATACTGGCAGTCCATTATACATCCATTATAAATACCTCAGCTGAGCCCTCAACACAGACTTGTCTTTGCTCATTCTCATTCTTCAATGTCTGTGTAGAAAGATGAACTCTCCTCCAATCCCCAACATTAGATTCCCTCCCTCTGCCCATTCTCAGCAGAATTCACTGATCCACAGATAAGTTCAACAAATATTTATTTACTCAAGCTGCGCTCAGTGCCTCCTACTTTTTAGAGGAAAATAGAACACATAAGAAGAGCTGTCTTCCTTAGCATCCATTCTTTCCTGCTTCTCTATTATGACAGTGGAAGTGATGCTCTTGCTCTGATCTAGGCTAGCTTCTCTATCTTTGCTCTAGAGATCCCATTTGCATTGCACTGGTCCCAATGGCTTCAGCTTCTGTGTCACTCCAGATGCCTTCCAGTCAGTATATCTAGAGTTTGGCCCATCTTGGTTCCCTTCAAACCCCTATCCCCTCCAGCTACCACTCCTCCCTGTTGCAACCACATTTCCCAAGATTTGTGCATATTCGTTTTATGTACTTCCTCCTCATTTCTCAGTTCCTAGTCTTCTCATTTCACCCAAACCATTCTAGATAAGGTCATCAATGTTCTCTTGGTTGATGAATTCAATAGATATTTTTCAGTCTTATTAATATCTTTCTTTACAGTATTAATGACTTCCTCCTTCTAGAAACAAACATTCCCCTGGCTTTGTTCTCTAAGTGAAGATTAACATCTCTCTCCTATCTCTTAACAGATCTGCCTCCTACATTAGTGATAAAATAGATCTCATCCTCTGATAGCTACTCCCTTTCTCATCCCCATTCCCAACCAAGCATCTTGAAAGACTAGACTCAGCTTTCCCCTTCTAGTTATACTTAGTCTGAACCAGCTTGATCTCTTGCAGCATAAGACACTGTCAACTATTTCCCTTCTTGAAAAAGTTTATTATTTTGGCTTCAAAACAAAAACAAAAAACTCACACCCATTTCATGTTTCTCATTCTTCTCTGGTCTCTTCTCTCTCTTGCTAGTTTTTCTTCTTCTATTACTTTACCTGTTAGTAGTTCCTCAGCACTAGGGACAGTGGTGACTATAAGAGTGCTTCTCCCATAGGGTTACTGTGAGCATTAAATGAATAACAAGAATTCTGGTTCAAGATGGCTGACTAGAGACATGGGATACCTGCCCTCTCTGGAAAGAAGAACCAAAATTATGAGGAGAAAGTCATACCTTGAACAGAAAATTAAGGAGAAAACACTGGAGTCTAATGGAGAACTCACAGGAAACACCTAAGGCACAGAAGGAGAAGGAAGTGAAAGGTCAATTTAGCAGAAATTGGCAGGAGCCCACAGGGACTCAGTATTATGAGGAAGGGGTAGGTGATAGAAGCTCAGTGTTCCACATCCCTGCTGTTGACTGCTGCAATCTCAACTGTGGGAGAGCTCATCTATCCACATGAACCATGACACTAGTGTGGGCAGTGATTTGAACATCACAGAGGGCATTGCACCAGACTGGGAATTGATGCTGGGTCACTAACCCTCACCCCAGACCTGATAAGTTACACAGGGTGCCATTGTGAGAACACATCACCTAGGGATGGTATCCTGCCCTGGTAACCAAAGCCCTCATATCTCCACAGCCCAGGAGCTCCCACTTACATCCCCCAGTACCCACCAGAGGGCTGCAGTGGTGCAATGCTTGCTGGACCTAATGCTTGCTGCAGGGTCCCCAGTACTCTAACCCACAGGACTGCTGCTCCCCAGGGAAAGGATGGTATGGTGGTGTAGCACAATAAAAAGGCAGCCCTGGAGACAAAAGAAACCAAAGCATGCACTTTCAAGAGCCTGAGAGCTCTCTGCTTGGTCTGTGAAAAGTGACTCCATCCCCAGATGCAGCACAAACTCTGTGGTCTGCCTCACCAGCAGAGAGTGAAATCCCCTCCCACCAGTGGAGCAGCCGCTATGCTCTGGATCATGGGTAGAGAACAGGACCCCTTCTCCCTCTCTGCACACCACTGGAGGCCCAGCTGCTGCTGCCAGAAGAGCCTGGAATGGGCAAACCCAAGGGCTGCCTGACTGGAGCTGTAAGTGGTGAATGTGACCCACTAGTGATGTGGTCTCTTTGCCCAGGGATCATGGGCAAAGGGCAGGGTCCCTCTCCCCTCTCTGAGTGGCACTGTGGCACTGCTGCTGCAGGGAGCAAGAAAGCCTGAGAGCTGCATGTGTGAGGCTGTGAGTGGCATTCCTGAATTTCAGCCACTGCCAACACCTGCTGGCACCACTTGGAACCAAGAGAGTCATCCTGCTACTGCTACTGGAACTCACCCATCTGGCCCACTGTTGCCCCTACATGCATCCAGGCAAAACTTACTATATCTTCTGAGGGAGGGTGGGGCTAGCAGTCCATTTGCTGAGCTGTCTGTCCCATCTAGGAGGAGCCTACCCTCTCTGGAGGCAGGCCCCTAGCACAGCTACACCTCCCCCACCAGGGAATTTCAGCCACAGCCCATAGCCAATCTGGTAGCCCTTCACACAGTGGTTAAGCTGCCTCTATCACATCTGCTACAGCTGGGCCAAGGTGGGAGTTAAAAATCTGGGTGCTTTTGTGCCCCCAAAGGACAGAGACTGATGTCACTGCCAAGAGAGAGGTGTGAGCAGCTTGTGTGTGCCACAGCTATCTACCTTTGCTAATTCATCAAGAGGGGCCAGTCCTCCTGTTGCAGGCTCACAGTGCATCCACTCATCTCCTGCCTGAGCATTCCTCCGGACCAGGAGCTCACCCCATCCTTCACTAACACAGCCAGTGCCTGAACTCGGGGAGGCTTGAGGGCAAGTTTGCCAGCCCAGTTTCAGTCTAGCCCCCCACCTCCCACCCCAGGACTCATGCCATGCCATCCAGGGACCTAGGGATTACCTGACCTAGTCCACCACCACTGGCACCTGAACAATCTCCCAGAGGTCTGAGGTCTAACCAATTGAAATTGCCAGCAACACCACAGTGAGTACCTACCTGCATAAGCTGGAAGGCAGCATATCTTTCCCTCTTTCCACTGAGCAGCAGAGTTTCTGGCAAAGGAGAATAGGTGAATGATAAAGCTTACCTGTTTTGAGCTAAAAGAAGAGGTTCCAGATGAGAAGGAATCAGAATAAGAACTATGGCAATATGAAAAAACAGGCTGTTTCAACACCCCCAAAGGATCGCACTAGCTCTCCAGCAATACATTACAATCAAAATGAAATTTTTGAAATGTCATATATGAAATTCAAAATATGGATTTCAAAGGAGGAGGAAAGAATGGCAGATTAGTGCTGGCCTCCTGGCTCACTGTTCCCAGAGAAAGAGGTGAAGAATTTCAACAGCTACACACAAGTGGATCACTCCACCCAAGAACAGCATTGTGAATCTGCAAGAAACAGCATGGGACATGCAGCACAGGAAAAAAAGGGTGAAAGGGAGATACTGTTCACAAAGACTGGAGAGTGCCAGATAGGGAAGAGAGCGCGGGATGGCCGTGCCCACCCAACCAGCCAGTGCATTGTGATCTGACCCACAGGAGGATGCCTGGCTCCCCCACGGACCTCCACATCCACTCAGACAGGGACAAACCTTAAGTTGGTGCAAATTCGTGGCCTGGGATGATAGGCTCTGTGGAGAGGAGACAATAGCAGGAAACATTTTGAACTCTCTGTGCTGGGACCGCACTGGTCAGGGGAGGGACTGGTTTCAGTGGTTACTTCCCATGACCGTGACTGCACAAGGGAGTTTGGAGACAGGCACCTCCTTGCCTCTGGTGGTCAGCACCAGAGCACAGGAGGTGAACGCTGATGAGGGGGCTCCGCCCCTGGAAACCATTGATGGTTAGGCTGGCTCAAGGTGGGACAAAAAGAGCAGGACACCCTGCTAAGCAGACTTGAGACTGTCGGACTGTGATGCAGAGGTGACAGCTGGTGGCCTGTTAATTCAGCCCGGCAGACCGGCATCTGCCAACTCCTAAGTGGTCGCCCCCAATGCTAGTTCTCCAGGGGCGGGTGGCCACCATTGTGGGGGTCCCCAGCCCAGAGACGCTGCGGCGCATGGTGGTTTTGGGCAACACCCCTCCCCCAGCTGGGGGACTTTTGCGCCAGGTGCAGCAGGCTCCACCCTTGGAGGTGAAGAGAGGTGAGAAAAACCACTTTCTCTGTGCAGCTGGTGTGAATTTGCGGGACTTTGGTGCTGAAAAATAGTTGGCGACTTGTTGATTTGGCTTGCTGGACTGCTGTCAGCTGGTGAATCTTGAGTGCTCATCACAACACTAGTTCTCCAGTGGCGGGTGGCCACCATTTTTGGGGTCCCTGGCCCAGAGATGCTGAGGCATGTGGCAGTTTTGGGCAATACCCCTACCCCACCCCAGGGACTTTTGTGCTAGGCATGGTGGGCTCTGCCCTTGGAGGCAGGGAGAAGCAAAAAAAAAAAAAAGCCGCTTTCTCTGTGCGATTGGTGTGAATCTGTAAGACTCTGGTTCTGAAAAATAGTTGGCGGCCTGTTGATTTGGCCTGCTGGACTGGCTTAGGTCATCTAATAGGAACATAAATCCAGGGCTTGCTCTCCAGGTCCCAGTGGCTGCCAGCATTGGGGTTTTTGGACAGGGAAGGAAAAACCTGGCTAGAGACCTCAGCAATTGTATCAATTGACCCCTCCCATCAGGAGCAGCCTCCGAAGTGTGGCAAAAGAGCCCTGAATAACATATTAACTGCTCTCCCTATCAGCAGAGCAAGCAACCACAGAAACACACACACCGAGGCTTGCATGCACCAGCTACAATCTATCTTGCCCTTACCCCTACATTAAGAGGGAACAAGGTCTAAGTAACCATTGGGAGTGGAAAGGCCCTCCCAAAGATCAGGGCATTCATATACCCCATCCAGGGGACCAAAGCCTACCACACAGACATTGGATTCCTTGATGACTGGCTCCTCCATGCAAACTACAATCAATGGCAGAGAGGGTAATCCCATAGCTTAACACAGTGCCTCCTGCCTCAAGCTATTAGAGGGCAGTGGAGTCATACCCACAAGTGAAATCCACCAGCTGGGAGCTTAAGCTGGGGGATGAAACTCACTAGTCTCCATTGGTAAGAGGTGAAGACAACTGGTCAGAGGTAACCCAACTTGCTAAAAAATCCCTAAGGCAATGCAGAACCAGTGCACCTTTCCCCACTACTGTCAAGAAATGACACTTGGACTTGGAGATAGGGCCATAAACCAGTCCTAACACTCCCAGTTCTCAACCAAGTAGCCCAATGAGAAAGAATCAGTGAAAGAATGCAGAAAACATGAAAGATCAGAGAAAAAAGTCACGCCCAAAAGCAATCATTAGACCCTCAACAATGAATACCAACTTAAATGAAATGATTAAAATGACAGAGGAAGAATTCTGAACATGGATTGTAAGAAAACTCAACGGAATTGAAGAGAAAATAGAAACTCAATACAAAGAAGCCACAAGAACAATACAGAAAATGAATGAAAAATGCTTTAAAGAAATTGAAGTATTACAAAAGAACCAAACAGAAATACTGGAAATGATAGAGGCATTCAAAGAACCGTGAAACACAGTGGAAAGCCTTAAGAATAGGGTGGAGCATGCAGAGGAAAGAATCTCAGAGCTTGAAGATAATGCCTATGTGCTAAACAAATCAGATGAAGAAAAAGAACACAGAAGCAAGAGATATGAACAAAACATACAAGAAATGTGGGATTATGTAATGAAACCAAACATAAGAATTATATGCATCCCAGAGAGAGAGGTGGAGAAAATACACAAGGGCTGGAAATCTATTTCTTGGAATAATGAAGGAAAACTTACCTGGCCTGGCCAGAAATCTAGATATGCAGGTATAAGAAGCACACAGAACTCTGAGGAGACTAATGTGAAAAGTCAATCACCACATCACATAGTTATTAGGCTGGCCAAAATAAGTGCAAAAGAGGCAATACTTCAAACAATAAAATGGAAACAGCAGATAACCTACAAAGGAAAACCTATCCTACTAACTGCAGACTTCTCAACTGAAAGCTTACAAGCCAGAAGCAACTGGGAACCCATCCTCAATCTTCTAAAAAAAAAAGAAATAATAATGGCCAACCTAGAATTCTTTACCTGGCAAAACTAAGCTTCATCTATGAGGGAGAAGTAAGACTTTCCCAGACAAGCAATCACTGATGGAATTTGTGAAGTCCAGATCTGCCCTACAGGAAGAACTCGGACCTGCATTGTACAATGAACAGTGCGATAGACACCCACCAAAGTAAAATCACTCAAGAGTTAAAGTTTGGAAACTGGATTACACATGGCTTGAGAGGTAAAACAAAACAATAAGAATTTATCCAACAATATGAACAGAAATTTACCCCAAATATCAATTCTCTCAATAAATCTGAATGGCTTGAATTGTCCAATGGAGAGACCTAGACTGGCTAAGTGGATAAAAAAATCATAAGCCAAGTATCTTCTGTCTCCAGGAAATGCACCTAACCCACAAAGATGCTTTCAGACTCAAGGTCAAGGGTTGGAAAACAAACTTCCAGGCTGGGCACGGTAGCTCATGCCTGTAATCCTAGCACTCTGGGAGGCCAAGGCAGGTGGATCACTCAAGGTCAGGAGTTTGAGACCAGCCTGAGCAAGAGAGAGACCCCGTCTCTACTAAAAGTAGAAAGAAATTATCTGGACAACTAAAAAAATATAGATAGAAAAAATTAGCCGGGCATGGTGGCGCATGCCTGTAGTTCCAGCTACTCGGGAGACTGAGACAGGAGGATCGCTTGAACCCAGGAGTTTGAGGTTGCTGTGAGCTAGGCTGATGCCATGGCACTCTAGCCAGGGCAACAGAGCCAGACTCTGTCTCAAAAAAAAAAAAAAAAAAAAAAAAAAAAAAAAAAAAAAAAAAAAAAAAAAAAAAAAAAAAAAAAAAAAAAAAAAAAAAAAAAAAAAAAAAAAAAAAAAAAAAAAAAGAAAGAAAAGAAAAAGAAAACAAACTTCCAGGCAAATGGAAGCCAAAAGAAAGCAGGGGTAGCTATTCTTATATCAGATAACATAAACTTTAAAATAGCAAAAGTAAAGAAAGACAAAGATGGTTGCTATATAATGGTGAAAAAAAAATCCAACAAGACTTAACAATTCTTAATATTTATGCACCAAACACAGGAGCACCCAGATACACAGATCTGTTTGGTCTAAATAACATGATAAACAGTAATGCTATAGTAGCTGGGGATTTCAATACCCCACTGACTGAACTGGAAAGATCCTCCAAGCAGAAAATAAGCAAAGAAATCATGGACTGAAACAGAGCTCTTAAACAAATGGGCCTAACAGTCATCTACAGAACATTGAACCAAAGTAAAGCCAAATATACATTCTTTCAATCAGCTCATGGAGCTTTCTATACAATCGATCACATCATAGGCCACAAATTAGATCTCAAAAAATTTAAAAAAATAGAAATTATACCATGTATCTTCTCAGACCACAGTGGTATAAAATTAAAGATAAATTTCAGCAGAAACACTTACCACTTCACAAAGCCATGTAAATTAAACAATCTATTGCTGAACGACTATAGGTCAAGGAGGAGATCCAGATGGAAATCAAAAGATTCTTTGAACTAAATGATAACAGGGGCACAAGTTATCAAAATCTGTGGGATACAGCAAAAGCATTCCTGAGAGGAAAACTAATAGCATTAAATGCTCACATCCAAAAGACAGAAAGTTCACAAATCAACAAACTAATAAACCACTTCAAGGAACTGGAAAAGGAAGAGCAAATCAATCCTAAACCTGCAGAGGAAAAGAAATAACTAAGATCAGAGCAGAACTCAATGAAATTGAGAATAAAAGAAATATACAGAAGATTAATAAGACTGAAAGCTGGTTTTTCAAAAAAATAAACAAAATTGGCAGCCTCTTGCTAGATTGACAATAACTAGAAAGGAAAGGACTCTAATAAGCTTGATGAGAAATGAAAAAGGAGAGGTCACCACAGACATCAGGGAAATGCAAAACATTATCTTTGAATATTATAAAAATCTCTATGCCCCAAAACTATAAAATGTGGAGGAAATGGACAAATTCTTGGAAACATAACCTCTCCCTACTATCAATCAGGAAGAAATAGAATTCCTGAACAGGCCATTATCAAGAGCAGAGATTAAAGCAGCAATTAAAAATCTTCCAACAAAAAAAGTCCCAGCCCAGATGGATAACACCTAAATTTTACCAAACTTACAAAGAAGAATTCATACTATACTGCAGAAATTATTCCACAACATTGAGAAGGATGGTATCCTCCCTAACTCATTCTATGAAGCCAGTATCATCTTGATACCAAAGCCAGGCAAGGACACAACAAAAAAAAGAAAACTACAGACCAATATCCTTCATGAATATAGTTGCAAAAGTTCTCAACAATGTCTAAGAAATCCAAATTCAAGAGCACATGAAAAAAATAATTCATCGTGACAAGGTGGTCTTTATCCCAGAGGTGCAAGATTGGTTCAACATACACAAATCTATAAATGCAATTCACTACATAAATAAAAGCAAGAACAAAAACCATATAATTCTCTCAATAGATTCAGAAACAGCATTAGACAAAATCCAGCACACTTTTATGATAAAAACTCCTAATAATATAGGCGTAGATGGGACATACCTTAAAATTATCAAGGCCATATACGATAAATCCAAAGGCAATATCATACTGAATGGGGAAGAATTGAAAGCATTCTTGCTTAGAACTGGAACCAGACAAGGTTGCCCCTATCTCCACTTCTTCTCAACGTAGTGCTGGATGTCCTTGACAGAGCAATCAGACAAGAAAGGGATGTCCAAACGGGGGCAGAAGAGGTCAAATTCTCGCTCTTTGCTGATGATATGAAATTATATCTAGAAAATCCCAAGGATTCAAGCAAGAGACTCCTGGAATTGATAAATCCATTCAGTAAAGTCTCAGGATACAAAATCAATGCACACAAATCAGTGGCATTCATATATGACAATAACGGTTGTGATAAAAATCAAATCAAAGTTACAACACCTTTCCACAATAGCATCAAAGAAAATTAAATATTTAGGAATATATTTAATTCAGGAGGTGAGAAACCTATATAGGGTGGACTGTGAAACACTGAGAAAAGAAACTGTGGAAGATGTAAACAGATAGAAAACCCTACCATGCTCATGTATTGGCAGAATCAATATTGTTAAAATGTCCATACTACCTAAAGTGATCTACAGAATCAATGGAATCCCTATCAAAATACCATCACCATTCTTACCAGCTCTAGAAAATGAATTCTATGCTTTGTATGGAATCAGAGAAGACCTTGTGTAGCCAAAGCAATCTTAAGCAAAAAGAACAAATTGGGAGACATCAGTCTACCAGACTTAAAGCTTTATTACAAGGCTGTAGTAACCAAAACAGCATGGTATTGGCACAAGAACAAAGATATAGACCCTTGGAACAGGACTGAGAACCCAAATATAAAACCATCCTCATATTGTGATCGTCTAATCTTTAACAAAGCAGGCAAAAATTTACATTGGGGAAAAGAATCTCTACTCAATAAATGGTGCTGGCAAAACAGGATAGCCACATGCAGAAGACTGAAACTGGATCCGCACCTCTCATGTCTCACAAAAATCAACTCATGATGGATAACAGACTTAAACCTAAGGTGTGAAACCATAACAATTCTAGAAGAAAATTTTGGGAAAACTCTTACAGACATTGGCCTAGGAAAAGAATTTATGAAGAAGGCCCCCAAAGCAATCACAGCAGCAACAAAAATAAATAAATGGGACTTCATCAAATTAAAAAGCTTCTGCACAGCCAAGGAAATTATCATTAGAGCGAATAGACAACCTACAGAATGAGAGAAAATATTTGCATGCTACACATCTGATAAAGGGCTGATAGCAAGAATTGACATAGAACTTAAGAAAATTAACAAGAAAAAATCAACCCCATCAAAAAGTGGGCAAAGGACATGAACAGAAACTTTTCAAAAGAAGACGAAATAACGACCAGCAAACATATAAAAACGTGCTCAATATCTCTATTCATTAGGGAAGTGCAAATGAAAACCACAATGAGATATCACCTAAAATCCTAAGACAACAAATGCTGGCATGGATGTGGAGAGATTGGAACATTCTCACACTGGTGGTGGGACTGCAAACTAGTGGCACCCCAGTGGAAAGTAATTTGGTGATATCTCAAAGAGCTAAAAACAGAAATGGCATTTGATCTAGCAATCCCACTACTAGGCATCTACCCAAAGGAAAAAAAAGACATTCTATAGTAAAGACATCTGCACTCAAATGTTTATGGCAGCACAATTCACAATTGCAAAGATGGGGAAACAACCAAAGTGCCCATTAATGCATGAGTGGATTAACAAAATGTGGTGTATGTAAACCATGGAATACTACTCAACTACACAAAACAATGGTGAACTAGCACCTCTTATATTATCCTGGATAGAGCTTGAGCCCATTCTTCGAAGTGAAGTATCACAAGAATGGAAAAACAAGCACCACATGTCCTCGCCATCAAATTGGTACTAACTGATCAACACTAAGGTGCTCACGTGGTATTCATATTCATTGGGTGCAGGTCAGGTGTTGGGGGTGTGTGGGGGTGGGTAAACTCACAACGAATGGATGCAGAGCTCACTGTATGGGGGAAGGGAACACTTGTAGCTCTGGCTTGGGTGAGGCTCAGACATTACACATAACCAAAATATTTGTACTCCCATAATATTCTGAAACCAAAAAAAAAAAAACATTTCTAAGAATTATAAAATGGATTTCAGCTATAAAACATCAATATGTGACAGGAAATAAAAATTTCTTATTTCTTCTATTTTCACTAAAATAAGGTCACTAAGAGTTAAAAGTCTAAGTAATATATAATTCTATATCAAGCATGTCCCCAAAATAATGTTTTTAATGAAAAAGGAAAAAAGCCATAAAAACACAAAATTATGTTCATATTGAGAAAAAGAATAATTTTGTCTAATTTGGAAGTTAAAGATTAATTCAAAATATGAATTTAGAGCAGAAATGGAACAAAATGGAAGAAAATGAAACAAAGTAGAAAAGAATCAGGAAATAAAGGAGAGATACATAAAGAAAGTTATGAATATGAAAATATGTTTTTAGCAAGGAAGTTAAACAGAAAAGAGAAAAATTTTGCATTTGGAAGAATCTTGTATGGTAAATTTTTGTCCTAAAATAAAATAACATTTTCTAAAATGTTATTTGGAAAAAAGAAAATTTAGGACAAAACAGAAAGTCCAAGAATGTTTTAGATGATCTGTGAAAGTCATAATGAGGTTCACAACAAGGGAATTTACAAATAAATTTTGTCTGTGATCAAGTTTGATTGTAACTAAAAAGGTAAATTTGGGGATAAGACAAGATTTTCCTAAAGTATTAATTTGCTCTTAATAAAATTGCAGGAAACTTTGGCTTTAATTCTATAACCTCTTTCTTTTAAAAACTTCTCAGACTTATATCTCAAAATTTCAACTGTTTATCTTTCTGCTTTAAGATTTTTCCCACCTTTAGGAGGCCAGAGGTGATAACTCTCTCCTTCAACTTTTCAATGGCTCCTGTAACTTTTATTTTTCACCCCCTCTGGTTCTAAGTACTTTGTTATAGTCTCACACTGCAATATTTTTTCTTAAGGGTTAGGGAAGCAATGTTTTCTTGCAGTTCAACTTAATTCTATACTCAGCTTTTAAAAATATGTCTCAAAGGCCGGGCGCGGTGGCTCACGCCTGTAATCCTAGCACTCTGGGAGGCCAAGGCAGGCGGATCGTTCTGAGCTCAGGAGTTTGAGACCGGCCTGAGCAAGAGCGAGACCCCGTCTCTACCAAAAAAATAGAAAGAAAATTAATTGGACAGCTAAAAACATATATAGAAAAAACTAGCCAGGCATGGTGGCGCATGCCTGTAGTCCCAGCTACTCGGGAGGCTGAGACAGTAGGATTGCTCGAGCCCAGGAGTTTGAGGTTGCTGTGAGCTAGGCTGACGCCACGGCACTCGCCCCAGGCAAGAGAGTGAGACTCTGTCTCAAAAAAAAATATGTCTCAAGTATTTAATATGGTCAGAAAATTCTCATGCTGTTGCTAACAGTCATTTGATCCCCTCCTCAAAGTACTAGTTTTGTTATTCACATTCTTTTTTTAAATTATTTTGTAGAATATTTTCTTTTATTTCATAATATTACGAGGGTACAAATGTTTAGGTTACCTATATTGCCTTTGCACCACCCTAGTCAGAGCTACAAGTGTGTCCATCCCCCAGACAGTGCACACTGCACCCATTAAGTGTGAATATACCTATCCCCTCTGCACCCCTCCCACCTGCCCAATGCCTGAGAAATGTTACTTTCATATGTACACATAAGTGTTGATCAATTAGTACCGATTTGATGGTGAGCATACGTGGTGCTTATTTTTCATTCTTGTGATAGTTCACTTCAAAGAATGGGCTCTGGCTCCATCCAGGATAATACAAGTGGTGTTAGTTCACCGTTGTTTTTTTGTGGCTGAGTAGTACTCCATAGTATACATATAACACATTTTATTAATCCACTCATGTATTGATGGGCACTTGGGATGTTTCCACATCTATGCAATTTTGAGTTGTCCTGCTATAAACATTCGAGTGTAGATGTCATTATTATAGAATGTCTTTTTTTCCTGTGGGTAGATACCCAGTAGTGGGATTGCTGGATCAAATGGTAGTTCTATTTTTAGTTCTTTGAGATACCTCCATATTACTTTCCATGGATGTTGTTCTAGTTTGCATTCCCACCAGCAGTGTATAAGTGTTCCTATCTCTCCACATCCATGCCAACATTTGCTACTTTGTGACTTTTTCACAAAAGCCATTCTCACTGGAGTTAAGTAATGTCTCATTTTGATTTGATTTGCATTTCCCTAATGATTAGAGATGTTGGGCATTTTTTATGTTTATTGGCCATTAGTCTATCTTATTTTGAAAAGTGTCTTTTCATGTCCTTTGTCCACGTTTTTTGTTTGTTTGTTTTGGGGTTTTTTACATTAATTAGTAGCTTTATTGGAAAGTTTCTAGATTATTTGCTGACTTTTTAATGGGATTGTTTGATTTTTTTCCTGATATTCCAGAGTTCTTTATAGATTCTAGTTATCAGCCCTTTATGAGATGTATAGCATGCAAGTATTTTCTCCTATTCTGTAGGTTGTCTATTGGCATTAGTGATAGTTTCTTTGGCTGTGCAGAAGATTTTTAATTTGATCAGATCCCACTTATTTATTTTTGTTGATGCTGTGATTGCTCTTGGGGTCTTCATAAATTTTTTGCCTAGGTCAAGGTCTATAAGAGTTTTTGCAACATTTTCTCCTAGGATTCTTATGGTTTCATGTCTTAGGTTTAAGTTGGTTATCCAACATGAGTTGATTTTTGTGAGATGTGAGAGGTGTGGATTCTGTTTCAATCTCCCACATATGGCTACCTAATTTTTCCAGCACCATTTACTGAGTAGGGATTCTTTTCCCCAGTGTTTGTTTTTGTCTGCTTTGTCAAAGATCAGATGGCTATATGAGGACGGTTTTATATCTGGGTTCTCAGTCCTGTTCCATTGGTTAGGTCTTTGTTCTGTGCCAATGCAATGCTGTTTTGGTTACTATAGCCTTGTATTATAGCTTCAAGTCTGGTAGATTGATGCCTCCCAATTTATTCTTTTTGCTTAAGATTGCTTTGACTATATAGGCTCTTTTCTGGTTCCATGTGAAGCATTGAATTATTTTTTCTATATCTGTGGAAAATGATGATGGTACTTTAATAAAAATTGCATTGAATCTGTAGATCACCTTGGGTAGTATACCCATGTTGATTCTGCCGATCCAGGAGTATGGTATAGTTTTCATCTTTTTACATCCTCTGCTATTTCCTTCCTTAGTGTTTCATAGTTCTCCCTGCAGAGCTCTTTCATCTCCTTAGTTAAATATATTCCTATATATTTAATTTTCTTTGTTGCTATTGTGAAGGTTATTGAATCTTTGATTTAGTTCTCAGTTTGACTGTTGCTGGTGTATATGAATGCTACTGATTTGTGTACATTGATTTTTGTAATCTTAGACTTTGCTGAACTTATTTATCAATTCCAGTAGTCTCATGTCAGAATCTTTGGGGTTTTCTAGATATAAGATCATATCTTCTGCAAAGAGGAATAGTTTGGTCTCTTTTGCCCCTGTTTGGATGTCCTTGATTTCCTTCTCTTGTCTGATTGCTCTGGATTTCCAGTACTATGTTGAATAGAAGTGGTGATAGAGGGCAACCTTGTCTGGTTTCAGTTCTAAGCAGAAATGATTTCAATTTTTCCCCTTTTAGTATGATGTTGGCTGTGGGTTTGTCATATATGGTTTTTATCATTTTGAGGTAAGTCCTGTCTATGCTTATTTTGTTAAGTGTTCTTATCATAAAAGGATGCTGAATTTTGTCAAATGCTTTTTCTGCATCTATTGAGAGGATCATATGGTGTTTGTTCTCGCTTCTGTTTATGTGATGAATTACATTGATAGATTTGCGTATGTTGAACCAACCCTGCATCTCTGGGATGAAGCCCACTTTGTCATAATGGATTATTTTTTTGATGAGCAGCTGAATTCAATTTGCTAAGATTTTATTGAGAAATTTTGTGTCTATATTCATGAGGGATATTGGTCTGTAGTTTTCTTTTTTTTTGTTGCATCCTTTCTTGGTTTTGTTATCAGGGTGATGTTGGCTTAATAAAACATGTTGGGGAGGATTCCATCCTTCTCAATGTTGTGGAATAATTTCTGCAGCATAGGCACCAGTTCTTCTTTGTAGGACTGGTAGAATTTAGGTGTGAAGCAGTTTGGTCTGGGACTCTTTTTAGACCATATTTTAGGCAAAAATATAATTTTTAAAACAATTCAAAAAAATTGAAATCGTATCAAATATTTTTTCTGACCCCAATGGAATATAACAAGAAATCAATAATAAGAGGAATTTTGGAAAATATACAAACACATGGAAATTAAAAAATATGTTCCTGAATGACCTGTGGGGCAATGAAGAAATTAAGAAGGACATTAAAAAATTTCTTGAAACAAACGAAAACAGAAACACAACATACCAAAACTTATGGAATACAGCAAAAACAGTACTAAGCAGGAAGATATATTATAGTAATAAGTGCCTACATCAACAAAGTCGAAAATAGAAAAGCAAGAGAAAACCTACCTAATGGGTGCCATGAAGACTCTCTAGGTGGTGGGCACACTTATAACCCTGACTCAAGCATAACAAAAGTTGTCCATGTAACCAAAACATTCATACCCCTGTAATAATTTGAAATAATAATTTAAAACCCCCAAAAAACTATAGAGGAAGAAATCCAAGTTTTTATTTTGTTTTTTTATGGCCATTTTAAATATGAATGCACAGATATAATAAAAATAATAACCAAATCAGATTTTAAAAAAGAGTAGACTAAGTCCCAAATTAGTAGAAGAAAAGAAATAATAAAGATCAGAATAGAAATAAATGAAATTTAAAAAGATACAAAAGATCAATGAATTGAAAAGTTCATTTTTTAAAAAGATAATCAAAACAGACCCACCTTTAGCCAAGCTAACTAAAAAAAAGAAGAAGACACAAACAAATAAAATCAGAGATGAAAAAGGACACATTACAACTGATACTGCAGAAATTCACATGATCATTAGAGACTACTATGAGCAATTATATGCCTATAAATTGGAAAACCTTGAATAAATGGATAAATTTCTAGATACATAAAACCTTCCAAGATTGAACCATGAAGAAATACAAAATTAGAACAGATCAATAACAGGTAACAAGAGTGAAGCAATAATATGAATGAATTCTCCTATCA
Source organism: Indri indri (assembly GCA_004363605.1). Classification (NCBI taxonomy): domain Eukaryota; kingdom Metazoa; phylum Chordata; class Mammalia; order Primates; family Indriidae; genus Indri; species Indri indri. Next base: position 10,129 of record RJWJ010015425.1, on the reverse strand, counting down.
AAGAAAAGCCCAGGATCCAATGGCTTCACTGATGAATTCTACCAAATATTTGCAGAGGAAATAATACCAATCCTATTCAAACTATTCCAAAAAATCAAGGACAGAATACTTCCAAACTCAATGTACAAGTCCAGTATTACCCTGATATCAAAACCAAAGACACAACAAAAAAAGAAAACTATAGGCCAATATCTCTCATGATCATAGATGCAAAAATCCTCAACAAAATGCTAGCAAACAAAATCCAACAACCTGTTAAAAAGATCATTCATCATGATCAAGTGGAGTTCATTCCAGGGTTACAAGGATGATTCAACATATACAAATCAATCGATGTAATACAGCATGTCAACAAAATAAAGACCAAAAACATAATCATTTCAATTGATGCTGACAAAGCATTCAATAAAATTTAACATCCCTTCATACTAAAAACTCTCAAATAACTGGATATAGAAAGAACATACCTCAACATGTTAAAATTTATATAGGACAGACACACAGATAGTATCATAGAGAATGGGGAAAAACTGAAAGCCTTTCCTCTAAGACCTGGAACAAGACAAGGATGCCCATTTTCATCACTGTTATTCAACATAGCGCTGGAATTCCTACCTAGAGCAATTAGACAAGAGAAAGAAATAAAACACATCCAAATTGGAAAGGAAAAAATCAAATTATCTCTGTTTGCAGACTATATGATCTTATATTTAGAGAAACATAAAGACTTCACCAAGAAAATGTTTAGAACTTATAAATAAATTTAGTAAGTTGCAGGATATAAAATCAACATACAAAAATCAGTAGCATTTATGTATACCAACAGCAAATAATCTGAAAAAGAAACAAAGAAAGCAATTCCATTTACAACAGCTACAAATAAAATAAAATACCTAATAAACTTACCAAAGAAGTGAAAGATCTCTGAAATAAAAAATATAAAATATTGATGAAAGAAATTACAGAGGACTTGAGAAAATGGAAAGATGGTTCATGTTCACAGATTAGAAGACTCAATATAGTTAAAATGTCCATACTACCCAAAGCAATCTACAGATTCAATGCAATTTCTATCAGAATACCACCAATATCTTCACAGATGGAAAAAATAATCCTAAAATTTATATGCAACCACAAGAGACCCAGAATAACCAAAGCCATCCTGAGCAAAAAAGGAGAAAACTGGAGGAATCATATTACCTGACTTCAAATTATACTACAGAACAATAGTAACCAAAACATTACGGTAGTAGCATAAAAAGAGACACATAGATCAATAGAACAGAATAGATAACTCGGAAATAAATCCACACATCTACAGTGGACTCATTTTTGAAAATGTTGCCAAGAACATATGTTGGGGAAAGGACAGTCTCTTTAGTAAGTGGTGCTGAGAAAACTGGATATCTATATGCAGAAGAATGAAAGTAGACCCTTATCTCTCACCATACACAAACATCAAATCAAAATGGATTAAAGACTTAAGCCTAAGACTTGAAACTTTGAAACTACAAAAAGAAAAGACTTGGGAAAAGCTCCAAGACATTGAACTGGCAAACATTTCTTGAGTAATATCTCAAAAGGACAGGCAACCAAAACAAAAATGGACAAATGGAATCACATCAAGCTAAAAAGCTTCTACACCGCAAAGAAAACAATCAACAAAGTGGAGAGACAACCTACAGACTGGGAGAAAATATTTGCAAACTACCCATCTGACGAGGGATGAATAACTATAATATATAAGGATCTCAAACAACTCAATAGAAAAAAATCAAATAATCCATTTTAAAAATGGGCAAAAGACCTTCATAGACATTTCTCAAAAGACATACGAATGGCCAACAGGTATATGAAAAAATGCTCAACATCATTAGTCTTCAGAGAAATCCAATCAAACAAAATCCAAATCATCTCGCCCTACTTAAAATGACTTTTATCAAAAAGACAGGCAATAACGAATGATGGCCAAGAGGTGGAGAAAGGGAAACTCTTGTACACTGTTGGTAGGAATGTAAATTAGTACAGCCACTATGGAGAACAGTATGAAGGTTCCTCAAGACAGTAAAAATAGAACTACCATATGATCCAACAATACTACTACTAGGTATATTCAAAAGAAATGAAATCGGTATATCAAAGAGATATCTGCACTCTCATGTTTATTACAGGACTATTCACAATAACCAAGATTTGAAATCAACATAAGTATTTATCAACAGATGATTTGATAATGAAAATGTGGTACATATAAAAAATGGAATATTATTCAACCATAAAAAGAATGAATTCCTTTCATTTGCAACAACATGGATGAAAATGGAAGACATTATGTTAAGTGAAATAAGCCAATCGCAGAAAGACAAATTTTGCATATTTTGATGCATATGTGGGAGCTAAAAATTAAAACAATTGATCTGGTGGAGATAGACTGTAGAATGATGGTACCAGAAGTTGGAAAATGCAGCAAGGATGAGGGGATAAAGCAGGAATGATTAACGGGTGCAAAAATATTGTTAGGTAGAATCAATAAGATCTAGTATTTGATAGCACAACAGGGTGACTATAGTCAACAATGTCATTGTATATTTCAAAATAACTAAAAGGGTAGAATTGAAAAGTTCCTAACACAAAGAAATGATAAATGCTTGAAGTGATGGATACCCTAATTATTAGATTTGATTAATACACATTGTATGCCTGTATCAAAACATCACATGTCCCCCATTAATATATACACCATTATGTACCCATAATAATTAAAATGAAAAATTTTAAAAAGAAAGGCATACACCAACAGTGAAAGACTGATTTATTGTATCACTTGTGACTCACAGCACCTTGGTATGCCAGACTTCAGCACTAACAGTGGCAGGTTATCAATCTCAAGGAAAACTTGTTACATGGCAAATTTCCAAACGTCTCCTTGGTTTCAAATCAGGATCATTTAAAGGTCCCCTGGGTTAATTGAGGCTCAGTGTAGCTCCCAAAATTTACACTTCTCTCATGCCCCATAGCTAACCCAGCATAAAGTTATTCTTCTCAGCTATGGCCTGTGCTCACTTCTCTTTAGTTGTCTTATTTACCTTCTTTAAACCTACACTGTCCATTATGCAGCTACTTTGGAAAACACTCTGGCAGCTTATCAAAAACTTAAATATGTAAGAGTTTTCCCAACGTTTTATTCTAGAATTCTTATGGTTTCATGTCTTAGGTTTATGTCTGTTATCCATCGTGAGTTGATTTCTGTATTTGATAGAGGTGGAAGGTGCAGATCCAGTTTCAATCTTTTGCATGTAGCTATCCAATCTTCCCTGCACCATTTATTGAAGAGGGATTCTTTTCCCCAATGTATATTTTTGTCTGCTTTGTCAAAGATTACATGACAATATGAGGATGGTTTTATATCTGTGTTCTCAGTCCTGTTCCAAAGGTCTGTATCTCTGTTCTTGTGCCAGTACCATTCTGTTTTAGTTACTATAGCCTTGTAGTATAGCTTGAAGTCTGGTAGATTGATGCCTCAAAATTTGTTCTTTTTGCTTAAGATTGCTTTGGCTATACGGGTCTTCTGTGGTTCCATGTGAAACATAGAATTATATTTTCTAGATCTGTGAAAGATGATGATGGTATTTTGATAGGGATTGCATTGATTCTGTAGATCATTTTAGGTAGTATAGACATTTTAAAAATATTGATTCTGCCGATCCATGAGCATGGTAGGGTTTTCCATCTTTTTATATCCTCTGCGATTTCTTTTCCCAGTGTTTTGTAGTTCTTATTATATAGGTCTCTCACCTCCTTAGTTAAATATATTCCTCAATATTTAATTTTCTTTGATGTTATTTTGAAAGGTGTTGTGACTTTGATTTGATTTTCTGCTTGATTGTTATTGGTGCACATGAAAGCTACTGATTTCTGTTGGCCTAGGAATAGAATTTATAAAGAAGACCCGCAAAGCAATCACACCAGCAACAAAAATAAATAAATGCTACATCAAATTAAAAAGCCTCTGCACAGCCAAGAAAATTATCATTAGAGTGAATAGACAACCTACAGAATGGGAGAAAATATTTGCATGCTACATATCCAATAAAGGGCTGATAACTAGACTCTATATAGAACTTAGGAAAATTAACAAGAAAAAATCAACCCCATCAAAAAGTGGGCAAAGGACATGAACAGAAACTTTTCAAAAGAAGACAGAATCATGGCCAGAAAATATATGAAAAATTACACAACATCTAATCATCAGGGAAATGCAAATCAAAATCACAATGAGATATCACTTAACTCCAGTGAGAATGGCTTTTATCAAAAATCCCAAAACAACAAATGCTGGTGTGGATGCGGAGAGATAGGAACACTCTCACACTGCTGGTGGGACTGCAAGTTATTAGTACAACGTCTATGGAAAGTAATATGGAGATACCTCAAACAACTAAAAATAGAACTACCATTTGATCCAGCTATCCCACTACTGGGCATCTATCCAAAGGAAAAAAGTCATTTTATAATAAACACATCTGCACTCGAATGTTTATAGCAGGACAATTCACAATTGCAAAGATGTGGAAACAACCCAAGTGCCCATCAATACATGAGTGGATTAACAAAATGTGGTATATGTATACCATGGAGTTCTACTCAACCATAAAAAATAATGGTGACCTAGCATCTCTTGTATTATATTGGATGGAGCTAGAGTCCATTCTTTGAAGTGAAGTGTCACAAGAATGGAAAAACAGCATCACATGTACTCACCATCATATTGGTACTAACTGATCAACACTTAGGTGTGCACTTGCAAGTAACATTCATCGGATGTAGGCAGTTGGAAGGGGGGTGGAGGGAGTGGGTAAAGTCACAAAGAATGGATGCAGAGCACACTGTCTGGGGGATGGGCATGCTTGTAGCTCTGGTTTCAGTGGTACAAAGGCAATATATGTAACCAAAAGGTTTGTACCCTCATAATATTCTGAAAGTTAAAAATGAAAAAAGAAAAAGTAGGTCTCAGACTACAGAATCTAGGTAGAATGTATTAGTAATAAAATTAGAAAAAAATTAAATATAGAGTTACTGTATGGCCCAGCAATTCAACTTCTAGCTATATACCCATGATAAAGGAAAATATATATTCACAGGAAAACTTCACATGTATATTCATAATAGCCTGAAAGCAGGAAACACACAAATCTATCAGTTGATGGATGGATAAACAAAGTGGTATATCCATGCAGTGGAATATTATTCAATCATTAAAAGTGGTGAAGAGCTATTACATGCTAAAACATGGATGAACCTTGAAGACATAAGTGAAAGAAGCCAGTCACAAAAGATCACATATTATGTGATTCTATTTATATTAAATGTTCTGAACAGGCACATCCATCAAGGCAGAAAGTGGATTGGTGGCTTCCAGGAGCTGGGGGTCAGGGGAGGTTGGGAGGAAATGGGGAGTGACAACCAATGGGCATGTAGTTTCTTTTTGGGTGAGAAAAATATTCTGTGACTGATTGTGGCAATGGTTGCACAACTCTGTGAATGTACTAGAAGCCATTGAATTGTACATTTTAAATGGGTGAAATGTAAAGCTGTTTTTTTTTTAAAGCAAGTAAGCCTGCCAGCCTGCATGGGGACAACCATCATAGGGCAAAGTGACACTTCAGCATAGCAGGGGAGCACAACATCTGACCAGCACTCTGGAGATGGGCAAGCACCAGTAGGCACCAGAAAAAAAGAAAAGAAATGAAAAAACCCTCATTGTCCAAAATGGTGCCACTAGCCTTTAAATTTAAAATAATTTAAAAATTTTTTTGAGACAGAGTCTCACTCTATTGCCCTAGGTAGAGTGCTATGGCATCAGCCCGACTCACAGCAACCTCAAACTCCTGGGCTCAAGCAATCCTCCTGCCTCAGCCTCCCAAGTAGCTAGGACTACAGGCATGCACCACCATGCTCGGCTAATCTTTTCTATATATTTTTTTTCAGTTGACCATCTAATTTCTTTCTATTTTTTTAGTAGAGATGGGGTCTTGTTCTTGCTCAGGCTGGTCTTGAACTCCTGACCTCGAGCCATCCTCCCGCCTTGGCCTCCCAGAGTGTTAGGATTACAGGCGTGAGCCACCGTGCCTGGCCCCTAAAGTAATTTAAATTCAATACAACTAAGACTTTAATTCTTCAGCCACACCAGCCACACTATAAGCGCTCAATTACTACAGGTGCTTAGTGGCTAGCATATTGTACATGGCAGATATGGAATGTTTCCATCCTCCCAACAAGTTCTCTTGGACAGTACTGCTCTGGGATAATCTCTAGTCCTTTTTTATCTTTTTTTTTTTTTTGAGACAGAGTCTCACTCTCTTGCCTGGGGCGAGTGCCGTGGCGTCAGCCTAGCTCACAGCAACCTCAAACTCCTGGGCTCGAGCAATCCTACTGTCTCAGCCTCCCGAGTAGCAGGGACTACAGGCATGTGCCACCATGCCCGGCTAATTTTTTCTATATATATTTTTAGCTGTCCAATTAATTTCTTTCTATATTTTGGTAGAGACAGGGTCTCGCTCTTGCTCAGGCTGGTCTCGAACTCCTGAGCTCAGAACGATCCGCCCGCCTCGGCCTCCCAGAGTGCTGGGATTACAGGCGTGAGCCACCTTTTTTATCTTTGTTACTTGTTTCTGGAAGCATAATTTTATTTCCTATTTGGATCATAGGTTTGCTCATATGTTGGGTTTAATTTAGTTTAGTTTTGTTTCACACATGCACTGACATCACTGTGGTCACCCTCACCTCATCTGCACAGCTGATGTCCATATACCAGGCCCCAAGTCAGAGGAATTAATTCCTGTACCTGCAATAGGAAAAAATGCATGGATTTGGGAGCTACACAGTTTTATACTTATATTCTGGCTTTACCATTTTCTAACCTTATGGTCTTGGGAAAATTATTGAACTGTGTTTTGCTTTCCTCATTTCCAAACTGGAATATTCGTAGCTCTAGAGTTATAAGAATTAAATAAAATAACAAATAGTACAGGCCAAATTCAGCACCTTCTATATAGCAGGTGCTCAGTAAGTGTTACCCTTTTTTTATGTACCTTCAATTTCCTCTCATATTCCTTTTCTCCAGGTGCAGACAGGTTGGAGAGGGCACAGGATTAGTGGGGAAGCATTTCCTGGTATCTCTGGAAGTTCTGAAATTTAGAGGAAGAGGGGAACACTTAATCAGTATGGTTAAGCAATGGCCAGAATCTCTGCCTGGAAATCACAGGCTAAATTTCAAGATTGCCAAACAAAATAATATAGGTCTTTAGGACCACAAATTACTTAGGACAACAGGTACAGACTTATGCAAGGGTAGCAGGCTAGAAAATGCTCACAGATAATACAGTGGTAAATGTTAGGTTTGTTCCAGGTGGGAACCCGAAAAGTATGTATAGAACAGAATGTGGTTAATGCAAAACTTAGGCTTGTAAAACCATAGCCACAGGAGTCTGGGAGTCCCTGGACTTAGCAGATCTAAAAGACAGCTGCGGCCAGCATTCCTTCCCCTCCCTCCCTGACAGAGATGAAGACTGTCCTTCCCTAGCTCTCCTGATAAGGATGACGCCAGGGCAGGATGGATGTGACTGGGGCAAAGGGGTTGTAAGAGTCGGTTGTTTGAAGGAGAATTTACTACAAACAGCTGTTCTGCCCACTGTCCTCTGCCATGTGCGAACTGCATGCAGCAGGAAGCAATTCTTCACCTGCCAGTTTGGCCCAGAAACAAAGAACTGAACAGGGCAGGTGGGAGGAGGTCAACTATCTCCATTTATAAAAACCCTCACTAAACCCCCTTCTGTGCTGTCTTTTCAGACTCAGCCCACTTGTACCCGGGCGAATAAACCAGCCATGTTGCTCCCACCTAGCCTGTGTGTGAAATCTGTGCTTTGGGTCATTCACCCTTTCAGTAAATGCTACCTCAACCAGGATGCTGGAAAACAGAGTGAGCCTAGTCTCACATGTACAATTATTCAGGAAGAACCCTCATGGAATAAATAGTGTTTCTATGTTTCTAGACCCAGAAGACCAGAAGAGCAGGCTGAGAAACTTTTCAATGTTTGCCATGCCTCAATTTTTCTTTCACTCAGAAAAAGGTGAAATCAGTAAATTGTCACTCTTATTCCTGAAACCCAGCACTACAAGATTCTGTTTCATGATGGAGATAATTTATACACACTACAACAGTAGAAAAAATGGAAGCACATGATACCTTCCAAAGTTCTTTTCCACACATGCACAAACATGTGCTTACATATATGAGTGGAAAATTGTGCAGGCCTACTGAGCCACGTGCTTGCTGTCATCCGTCTCTGCCAAACTCAGCATGTCTCTCATTCTTGGGCAAGTTCTCATTATCACAAGCTGGGTGCACAGTTTCAGAATCACATTCAGATATGACAGCATCAGGCAGAAGAGGAACCATTCATCCCATGTGCCTCTTACAAAGAAGGAAGAGCCTTTTCTCAAAGAGCCCCAGTAGACTTTTCCCATCTCACTGGCCACAACTGCAAGGGATTCCCACATATAATTTGGCAACTGTGAAGGAAAAGTGGATCACAATGACTTGCTTAGATCAGTTAGAATTCATTCCTGGAGCATGGAGATTGTGACCTTCCTCAAGCCAGGTGGGTTAGGAATAGACACTGGAACATAATAAAGACTCCACATCATGAGAAAAGGTAAAAGTGACTCTTAGGCAGACAAACGACCAGACTTTTTCTGGTAACTCATCTTGAAACTTCTATATGCTTCCCGGTGTGCAGAGAATGGTACCAACTGCTTTTATCCACAGTTAATCTTGATAATCTTAATGATCCTCTAAAGCTGTCCTTGATCCAAGAATAGTGTGGAACTCCACCTTACACTTTCCTAAATTAATTTACTCCATTTAAGCTTATTTATTGGGCTATAGAGGAAATGAAGTGGAAGCAACAATCTATTTGTTCTGGGAAATTAGGTTTTTGCATTTGAAATCTCCTCTAATAGAATACTCTCAGTGGTCTGCTACATTCCTTTCCTTGTATGCCAGGAGAGTTTCTGTCAGCCACTTCCCAGTGGCTGTCAAGACACCCCAAATCTAGCAGTAACTGTACACACAGTTTTCTCTTAGGTTGGAAAATAGTTATAAAACCATATAAGCCATCTTTCATTTAATAAATATTGCTTGTGTTCCTGTAATGTTCCTCTGCTTGGCACTACATTTTAATGATCAGCAAAAACAGACATAATTCATGACCTAATGGTTCTTAGAGTCTACTAGGGAAAATAGACATTAACCAATAAAAACAAAAGCAAATGTAGAATTATAGCAGTGACATGTGACAAGAAAGAGAGATGCAATGGAGGTCAGGGAAGGGTGACCTGAAGAATGAAACTTAAGCTTACATTGAGGGAAGGCAGGCGTGAACTTGGTAAGTAGAAGGGGGTTGGAGAGTGGTGCAAACAGAAGGAACAGCATGGGAAGAGGTCCTGTGACAAGAGGGAGGATGGCACACTGTGAAATAGGCCAGAGGGGCCGGAACCCAGAGAGCGGAAGGATCCAGGAGGTGGTGCAGGAGAAAGCAGGGTCTTAGGGAGGGGACAGATCTGGCAGGCAGGGCTGGGTTGTGTTTAGAATTCTAGTCTTTTCCCTAAATATAGAGGGGAGTGGCAGAAGTGTTTTTTCTGGAAGGCAAGATCTGATTCGTATTTGAAAGGATTATTCTGCCAGGGTGAAGGTCAGATTGGATACAGGTTAATGCAGTATGCCACATAGGAAGTTGTGTTATTATAGACTAGGGAACTAAGGAAATAAAAAAATTGGAAACTGGATCAAATTTCCAATTTTTTTATTTCCTTAGCATCTACCCCAAAGAACAAAAATTGCTCTGTGAAAAAGACACCTGCACCCGAATGTTTATAGCAGCGCAATTCACAATTGCAAAGGTGTGGAAACAGCCCAAGTGTCCATCAATACATGAGTGGATTAGTAAAATGTGGCATATGTATACCATGGAGTACTATTCAGCTTTAAGAAACAATGGTGATATAGCACCTCTTGTATACTCCTGGATAGGGTTGGAATGCATTCTACTAAGCGAAGTATCCCAAGAAT
>RJWJ010015424.1:0-36219 GCA_004363605.1 Indri indri | reverse complement strand
TGGCAACCTTATCTCTGCCAACCACCATGGTTGTGTAGTATCGTGTCCATTAGTACTTCTTAAGTTGCCTGTCAGGAAGACCCCACAGTAAAGATGGACATTAAGAGAGGGATATATGGAGCCAGGTGCAGTGGCTCACACCTGTAATCTTAGCACTCTGGGAGGCCAAAGCGGGCAGATCCTTTGAGCTCAAGGGTTCAACACCAGCCTGAGCAGGAGCAAGACCCCATCTCTAAAAAAATAAAAATTAAAAATTTTAAAAGAAAAAAAAAAGGGAGGGATAAAGGTACATGTTTTTCATTTTTCCCCAGAATTTAAGGAATTCTGGGAAACATGCAATTCCCAGGCACAGTCACAAAAAAACAGGAAATAGAATTAAAATAATTCTTGACAGCCAGAGCTGTCTTTAGATTCCAGAAAACACCACCTGAAAAGCTGAGGAATGTTGGAACCTTTAAATAAAACCAAATTACTTTTTACGTTTCTAAATTTCCACATTAGAATAACCTCATTTCATCAGCTTCTAGAACTGTTATTTTAGTCTTCTCTGTGTTATACTGGCTGCTCATTGGCTACAGGAAAAGATGCTGGCATTCAAGGGCAACTGGGGGTGTAGCAAGAAGACACATTCAAAACTGTCAAGCTAATCTGTATCCTAAGAGGGTAATATACCACAAGGTTATTTCTTACTCAATCATTTTATAATATGAGATTGTATAATACATTTGGAGTGAGCTTATTCGTAATAATTTATCTCCTCAAATTTCATAGTTGGGCTGGAGATAAGAGAAAGAACACCAAGAAATGGATAAAATATATAGTCAAAAAAGGGAGGGTAAGTTTTATTTCTTTCATATAGTAGTCACATACCATTTCCTTTCTGATCGGAAAAAAAAAAAACGGGTTATAAGAGTTGGATAATAGCTTTATTCATGATTTTGATATTTAATTGAGGAGAAACCACAGGACAGAAGTTAGTTTCTGATTAGTATGAGCAGCTAACCTATACAGAAGGAAAGAATAACACTGATATTTGACATCCTCCCCAGAGGACTTCAGATCCTCAGAGGGTCCAGAACTGAAGCAGGTCACCCTAAGACTGAACAGTTATGTGGGTTTAAATCGACAAAATGGAGAGTAAATGGAGTTTAACTCTATCACATGGTAAAGTCTTAATAGGTGGTAAGAGGAATATAGGGGAAGGTATAAAAGAATATAGTTAAATATCAAAGACTTTTAAAATTTTTTCCTATACTTTTTCTATGGCTATAGGTAAGTTTGTATCTCATATACACTGATATTTTAAATAAAATATAAATTTATTAATTGTTTGGTGATTTTTAAGGAGCTTATTTGAAAATTAAACCCTCGTCAAAAGGATTACAAATAGCTTTGTTGAATAGCAATAGTTCTAATACATAACAGGTAATAATTACATCGCTAAAAATTTTCATATACCAGGAATGTACCAATCAGACACTTTGGCCAAAGTATTTAGGGCCAAATGTTTAAATCAATATTCAGGTAAAGTAAAGCCCAAATTGAATATTGCTGTAATAGAATGATCTCCCTTTAAAAAAAAAAAATCTGTTACTATTGCCATTTTGTTATTGGAACTTTTAAACATTTGGCTATATATTGGAGGGACCCTTTCTTGTCCCTATTTGGTGCTAGATTACTCCTGTGGTAACTATAATGTATAGTTGTAGTGCTAAGTAGTTGCATATTTGCAACCCAGGAATGAGGCATTTCTGACTAGCTCTGCTACTAGGGGTATTGGCAACGTGGCGATACTGATTATCTTCCTCAAGACTAGTAACTGATTAAGGTAGAGCCATCTTCGTATCATTTGTGCACTTCAACATCTGTGGGGAAAAGATAATTTTATTGAAGTAATTCTTAAACTTCAGTTTTATATCCTTCCTCATGAGGATGCTCTCTGAAGCATATTGAAGATTTTTGTAAAAACTTTTAAACATTTTGTAAAAAACTTCATGCTCCACACAATCACTTAAGGGGAAAAAAGTCATCTTCAAACTTTGGATCTCGAAATATGGCACTAGCTCTATGTAATTGGCTTTCAAGACAAGCAAATTTTTTCTAGATTTTCATTGGGATCTAAAATTTCATTGCATGTGCACAAATTTTAGCATCTTCCCTAAAGGAGAAAGTTTGGAGATTTTTCACAAACAAAGACCATTCAAAAAATACCTGTACTCTTGAAGCTCATGGGTTTCATCCCAGCAAATAAGGACATAAGGACTATATGTTTTAACATGAGACAACAAGGTTAAAATATTTGGGATGTAATGGTATAAACTATCTTTGGGAACATGCATTCAAATCTGTCCTTCTACTTTGCATAATTGTAATAATGCTTCCTAAAAACATTACATTCTTCCAAAATGCTTTACACGTAACCTAAAGTTTACAGCAAGATAATCTAATTAAAGAACTAATTATTTTATGTCAGCAAATTAATTATAATATGTAAGAACATATGTCTAAAATAAGAGTCAAGAACGAGAAACATCTGGAATTTTATCAGAGTACAGATGCCAATAACAACACAGTTCTAAACAAACTAAGCCTTTGCATAATTTTCTACCAGTTTGTATCAGGGTCAAAATATCATTCTAACCTAAGAGACTGTGGTCCATGAACTATCCCAAAAGTTTCCTATATATTAAGAAGCACCATTTAACTCAATTTTAACCTTCGTTTTAAAATAAAGACTTTCATTTATTTAAAAAAGCCAAACTTTGTTTCTTTCAAATGTCTTTCAAACAATAGATCAAAATATTTCTCTTGGTTTTAGGTGGAATTCCCACTTTTACTACTGAAATCTTTCACCTGTTCAATTTTAAGGTTGATAATATGGTAAGTAATCATAATGATAATGTTTGGCTTTTATATGCTATCTTTAAGTTCACTATCTTGAAATCAGAACTATTATTTTCAAATTTTCATAGGGCTGTTAGGATTGAATCGTGAAGTGGCATATTTTAAAATGATACCCGAAAAGAACCTCAAATAAATTATCATTTTAGAATTGTATTTAATAGCAGGTACTCTGGAACACGCCTTTTCTATTTCTCAACCCCATCTTTGCTAAATTCTTTTATATTGCCATGACAAGGCTAAAGAAGTAGAATCTTAAAATATAAGGAGAAACCTAAACAGTAGACACACAGAAATCACTGTCATTTAAAGCAACTTCAGATGAAATTCGCATCACACACAAAATGAAAGGCAGCATAAGTACTCAGGTTTTGACTACAAAAGCTTGTTTATAAACATTGCTATATATCTGCTGAATAACTTGCTAGTCTGCTCATATGCTCTGTGTCTGGGTTGCAAATATATGAATAAAAACCAATATATTACTTCTAGTTATGCTGGGAACATAATGACCTTTAGAGAAAGAATTGGACTGGTCATGAATGAGAATCTAATTGATTGGCTCTATTATAATGATTATAGTGATGATTATCATAAAAAGAGCAGTTACTGTTCACTGAGTGCTAACTCTGGCTCAAGGACTTTGCTAAGCACTTTATGTGCAGTATCTCAGGGTTCTAAAGTGCAAATAATAATACAGTGGGCAGTAGTTCAATTCATTCTCATAACTTCATGATGTGGGTTCTATTATCTCCATTTTACAGATGAGGAAATTGAGGCTTAGAAATACTAAGTAACTTGGAGCAGTCATGAACTTTGGATTTAATAAATGGCAAAGCTAGAGACTGAGTCCAAGTTTATCTGAAACTAAAATTTGTATTCTCATCCTCTATGCGTACTGTTACCCACCATTTTCCTCTTTACTGTAGAGTGACTTCTGTCAAAAACTTCTGTCATTTTAGACCTTGATTTCCACCTTGTATCTGAAACATAATTGTGGTTTCTTTCTTTGCTTGCCAGTTTGATTGTCCTGTGTTTGATCCGGCACCACACCCCGGCTTCGACATGCCATGACCTAACAGTTTAATAATATGGTTGGACATTCCTCTTTGTGATTACCTGTTGCCACGACATTTTAGGCATGAAACTAAGGTTCGAAACTGTATAACCATTTGACTTTTCAAAGGGACGAATGAAACCAGCTTCAACTTACACTGATTTGAGGACATTTTTATATATTTTAAGTAGTTGGGTAGAAATTTAATCAGCAAATTCATATTTTTTAAATGAAAAATAGGATAAGAGCCATAAAATGAGCTTCATTTTTCATTTTTACTTATCCACATAGATTCTGAAATCTGAAGATTAATGATTTTAAATATAGCTATATAAATCAATTAATATATATTGAACTTCATGTTCTCCTTCAAGCTTAAAGAGTCAAAGCTATCTTCCATTTAGGTATTTCTTTTCCATTTAGAATTGCATTGCATTTCTACTTGCAAAGGAAAATCCACTAATTTTTTCCAAGTCAAGTTCTTGCCAAGACAGAGAAGTTGGATTCAATCCCCTGGTATGTAATCACACTTCTTCCCCAGTAGTTGAGTGCCTTGGTCAGAACTCTTGTTTGTAAGCCACAGAAATCCAAACTAAATTGGCTTTAGCACAAAAAGGGAGTCTTGCCTCCTATAAATGAAAAGTTCTAAGTGATAGTTTTTTCTAGGTATTGTGGATTTGGGGACTCAAAAGGTGGCATTCTCCTTGAGTTTCTTTCTTTTCTCTTCTTGGCTTTGTCCTGTTTTCTCTCTCTTGCTTTAATCTTAAAGTCTAAATAGCAATTGCCAGCATGCATGTCCAGATGTATGTTATTCATACTACTTACAGATCAAAACAATTTTTAAAAGCTTTTTCCCCAGAAATTTCTCCAAATTTTCCAGTGGCTCATTTACATGGTTTGAGTCACATGACTATCACTGAACTGATCTTGTGGTCAACAAAAGAAAGACATCTATTGTCCAAGCCTAGGTCGTATGGCCACTCAAAGGAAGAGATCGGATCAGTCCCTCCCCAAAATTTAAGGATTTAAGAGTGAAAAAGAGGTGATTCTGCAGAAGTCAACTTAGTA
The DNA here is from genome assembly GCA_004363605.1 of Indri indri. NCBI lineage: Eukaryota > Metazoa > Chordata > Mammalia > Primates > Indriidae > Indri > Indri indri. The sequence continues at coordinate 31,193 of RJWJ010015424.1, read as the reverse complement.
GCTATTTCCATAAAAAAGGTAAAGTAAATGTAGACATTATCACCAGCACAGTTTTGGCTAACCTGGAAGCAAGAAAACTTATGACTAGGCCTCAGATACCATAGAATTATGTGCAAAGTTTTGTGTTGCATATGCACATACTCTTGGGAGGTGATTTGTCGAGTTTATCAGATCCTCAATTGAAACATCAGTCTGCAAAAATTTCTGGATCTATATTTGAAGAATTGGATGTAGGGCTGGGGAGGAGGATGGATTCCAGAGATATTTAAGAGAGTTGTTGCACTTTGTTTCATTCTAAAAGACAAAGGGATTCATTCTCAGGGGAACAGCATAAAGTGCCAAGTTCACTGTTACCCTATAAGTTATTCCCCCTTTACCTCATGCATCCTAGGAACGAAATGCGTTGTTTGGTTTCTATATTTTTATCACTCTAATAGTAAAAAGTATTCAGTCACCTTAAAAATTTGACATAATATTAGGATCTATGAAAAGTTAGTTCAAACGACAGACTCTCCAGGAGTTTGCATGCTAAACAGACATTCCTTCATCCACAGCTCTTGCTACAAAGGGAAAGAAAACAAAAAAATCCAGAACTACATGCTCATAAATAAATATGATTGTCAAAATTGTTACTTTGTAATGCAAGTGTGATTCAGAGCGCTGGACCAGGTGAGGTGGAAATGTTGCTGTTCTTCGAGTTGTCTGTGAAAGTCTGAATAATCTGTTCAGATTAGCACCAAAGTAAGAAAAAAAACTGAGAGAAAGGAAAAATAATTTTAGAATAGCAACTGCAGGGTCACATTGTTATTTTATAACCATATGTCTCACAAAATTAGCAAAGATTATCGAGGCTATAAAATTTGCAACATCCATAATATAATGTATTTCAGTGTATAATTTTCAATCATTAAAACATGTTAAATATGCCATTGTGTGCATAAATCAGATTCATCCAAAACACAGTTGACACGCATGCCATCTGAATGAAAGGTGATTAAAAACATAACCACCTACGGTTTCTAAGCAGAAAATAAAAGCTTGTTTTTATTTTGACACCTTATTTGGTATTAAACCAATATCTCATTTCCTTAAAAGAAGAGTTCAGACCAGTTTATTTCTTAGATGATTTTAATATTTCTCGAATACCACAATCTCATATTCAAGCTGAATTAAAAGTATATGCAGATGAATCAAGGTTGCAGCCTAAACTTTAGAGGCAATGAGGACAAGAATAATATTTTCTCAGAGTGCAGGAGGGAAAACTTGCTAAAATAATGAGCTACCAAAGATGCAGCCAGAAGTTCCAAATCCACAATAAATTAGATTTATCACAGTCTCAAATTTCTACATCTATTAAAAGACACCTTTTAGAAATGTTTTTGTTTGTTTTTAATGCCTTTTTATATTATACTTGCCACCAATAACGAACATTATGAATGTAATTAAATATAAGATAGCAGAAAGCCTTAGAAATCCTCTGTGAAACAAAACCCCAACTCCTTCTTGCAGTGATTATATTTGGTTGCAGCAAAACCAAAACCAAGTTCGCTGACAGAACTTCCCTTCCCACTTAGAAAGACAAAGAAAACTTACCAGTCATCTGAGATAGAGCCGGATGGCAAGGAAGAAAGATCACTGGCAGCAGTACTTGTGGTCTGGGTTGGGGTCTAAAGATGGAAACAAACACATGGCCCCAAAATAGACGTTTAAACAGAAATCAAAGTATAGTGGATGATACTCCCAATAATAATTGTGAGTGGGAATAAATTCGGATTACACGTCTATACCCAATGACTATTTGAGGGGTCAAGGAGCAGTGAGTGCAATCCACTGAAGGGTGTTTATTGATTTATTGATTCTAATAAACAAAGCTATTTTTTAGGTATCAAATATTCAGAAAATATAGCACAAAAATATATCATTGATATCCTACTGCATTAAAACATCTACTATAAGCTCTAGTGTCTTTTTCTTTTTTGATATGTGGTTTTTCTTTAGCTCTTATGGCAATACGAGTATAATTGTGTGGAAGTTTCCTAGTTATTATAAAGAAGGATTTTCTCTGTTGTGAACATACCTTGAAATCTTTTTCCATGAGAAGAGAACAGCCAGCTATGCTTATGAAGGGATATAGCTCTGCCCCTGTGAATTAGGGCTATGGATACAGATGGGATGGCAGAGTGGGTACAGATTGCTTAAGGAGAGGAAAAGACATTTAAGGACACATTTTAGGAATTCCTGTTATATATTGAGAAATGTAAAACCTTGAATCTCCATCGTCAAGAATGCTTCTGTAAAGACACATTCTTTTCTCTTCATTTTAAAATTTTATTTTCATGAAATACATGTAAGCAAATAGTTTAAATATAAAGAATATTAAATGCATCTTCACATTCTAAATATACTTATGCTGCTAATGCACGATTTATAAATTTCCAAATATTTACCGGTAACAATTATCATTCCTTATGTGAATTTTCACAAATTTATATTATTTTAACTAATTATGTTCCCTGCAGAGCCAAATACTATATTTGAATAAATGTCTTCTTTTGTATTGGTTTTAGTAGCTTCTCAGGTTAGTAATTTTCCATCACATCATTCAAATGCCTATCAGTAATATTTTTCTTTCTTTCCTTTTTCTTAAAAGACTGTTGAAATACATTGAAAAATACATAACTTCAATTTTTTTTCTTTTCCACAGTTCGCTCCATATGCTTAAATTTGAATAAATAATTTCCCACTAAAATCTAACTTTTCAGGGAAAATATACCAATATATTTGGAAATCCATATGTAATTGAGTGAATTTTGGCAGAGCCGAAACTTACATGCAAAAAGATTTTATATTCTCCTTCAATCCTACACACTCGCCAACCCCAGCAATGAACATATATACACTGTCACATTCATAGATAAAAATCGAGCTGTAGATCATAGCATTTTCATATTTTGGCTGTGCTTCATATGTAATGATATTGAAAGATAATTGATAACATGTTTTCTCTGATAATACCCTATCATGTCTTCAAACCACTTATCAAATTTTAATTACGTATCTACTTGTCTAGCACTAACGTCTGTGTTCCTCCCAGCCTCCCTTTTTAAAACTCATTTGAACACAGTACCTGGTACATAATAAATTCTCACTTGACATTTGCAGATCTTAGCCTATAGACTTTGGAGACTTTTACAAATATATATGATAAGTCATATACGGCTATGTAATCACCCTCCTCATCAAGTGTAGAATATTCCTTTCACCCCAGAAATGTCCTTCCTGCCTCTTTGCAGTCAATCCTCATGAGCAAAACAGAGAGTTACACATTTCAAAATGTTTATAAATCATTTTAATTTACATAAACAGAAGGGCACTAAACAAAGCATCACTGAACCCTTTCTGCAGTATTTCAGCAAATGCTAGTTTTAAATGATCACTCTTGTTCTGAATCCACCCTTTCAAGGCAAAAATATGTAAATATCATTAGACATCCATATGCGATTGAGTGAATTTTGGTAGAACTTAATATAAAAAGAAATTGGCTTCAAAAAACCTTTTCCATTTTTGTCGAGAGTGTGAGTAGGTGAGAGGACAGTGGGAGCTTAGAAAACATTCATTATTGTTCTATATGCAGAGCAGCGGGGGAGGGGGGGGAATTAAAGCAAAGGAGTGGAGAAGAACAGTGGCAATATCATTAAAATCAGCAATGCTCCTTCATGGGAGTGGAAGCACCCAAGGGGAATAGAATCTTAGAGTGTCCCATCTTCCTGATCTCGCTGCACTCTGAGTAAATATAAAATGGCAATGCAAATATGCTGTGGGAAACTGGAGGAAAAATAACTGATGGAAATAGAGCCACCCTGCTGCATCAATAAAGGGGGCCGTTCTCAGCATCACAGTGGCTTTAAGCCTATTTTACATAACAGTTTCCTCACATACCATGATAATATATATCTTTAGTCAAAAGACAATGAGATTTTCCAAAGAGTGCCAAATAGTTTAATAAGTAAAAAAATAACAGAAATTGAATGAAAGAAATAGGAATTGCTTGTCACCCAATACTAGGTAGACATTGCACAAAATCCCACTTTTTCAGCAATGAATACTTAAAATTGGCAACCGCATCCCAGGAAAACAACAAAGCAATCTGACAATTTGGCAAGCTCCTTCACCTAAAGATTTAGGAAAACAGAAAAAGCAGAGTAGGACATTTGGCGGTTGCAGTTTCTGAACCGAACTGTTATTATTTCCAAAGCAAGTAATTTCTCAGAAAGGAAAGCAAGCAAACAAACAAAAAAAGCCATCGGGATGAGCTTGTACACATAAGATGATTTTTGAACTGAAATATAGGGGCCACCCTGCATGATAGAAGACAAATTTGGACTGAATAATACAAGAACCGACTCAAGCCGTTATTCCAAATCAGTCTGAGGCAAAGGAAACTTAAAAATTCATCACTCATTTTTGAATAAATATAAAGTTCTTAGTTCCAGCTGGGACCAGAAGTTGAATAGCCAAACCAGAGAACACAGAAAAGACAGATTTTGTGATTCGCACACCTCAATGGGAAATGGGAAATAGGACTATTTCATGGAGATATGTTTAGTAAACATTTTGGTCTAGCCTCGTCAGATTGAAGATATTTAAAACTGCCAATTAGAAAATGAAAAATACTAATTGTTTTTAACGAACCAAAGTCATTCCCAGAATTAATTATATATTATTCTGTACAAATGTGACACCTTAGTAACATAGCTTTTCTGTTCTGTTCTGAATGGTTTTCCTTACATCCTTGTATTTCCGTTGTCTAGTATCAAGCCTGGCACATAGTAGGTGATCAATAAGTTCTTAGTGAATTAATTAATATCATCTAAATATATTTGACAGTATTATTTTCCCTTATGTTTCAGACAAGTTTTAATTATTCAAAGGGAGAAAGAAAGGGGAACAAAAACGTGTTCTTAGAAAAATTCTGCTGTAACAACAGAAGTAGAAAGAGGTAGGAAAAATGTACTAAAACATACCAGTCATACAATATGCACGGCTTCTATTTATTCTAGAGAGGGAGCATGGATTCTTTCACTGTCTTCACAAGTATTCATTGAGTATTTTGTAGTGTGATGCTCAGTTTATTAAATTCCACTAGACAAAAATACGCAAGGTATGGCTCCTGTTCTTAAAAAACCTGCAGTCCAGCAGGAGAGACAAATGCATAATTGGAATTCAATTTGAAAAATGTTATATTGGAAGCACCCAAAATATTACGGAAGCATAGAGGAGTGATAATCTTAAATAGAAAATAGAATAAACCTCTACATTTAAGTGGATCTATTCTGACTAGGAAAAAAAGAAATATACGTATTTATATATGTGTGCACATATATCTCTCTTGGATGGTTTTCAGTCTGAAATGCAAGGAAAAAAACAGAAAAAAAAAATATATCTGGAATGTCAGAAGTCTAAAACTAGGTTCCTTTATGCTGATCTCAGATACACCTGATTTCTGAAGAGACATTTAGAGTAGCAAAGACTATAATAACTTCAAATTAGCTACAATGAAGTCATTAACTGTCAAAGTTGATAGAATCAAGTTTTGTATACCAAACTAATATTTTAAATGTTCAAAAGTTATGAATATATCCTATGCAAAGAGAAATAAAGCATAAATCAAGAATTAAATTAATCATTTATTATTCATTCTATTTCCTAAAGAAGGCCCTAATTTATGCCTAGACATTTAGGTTTCTTTCATCTTGCTCCAAAACAAACATTCTTTCCAGTTTAATATGCAAATGTAGATGCTCAGTAAAATTTATGTTTGTATACACTTAATTTTGTTTTGAGTATCTTAGCAAGACATCTGCATAAGATTTAAAGAAATACGGGGAAGATTTTTTTCACTTTAAAAATATATTTAAACATACAATAGTTCTTATTTGCCTGTATTTCTCAGACCAGAGCTTTATTCACCACTGTTCTATTGTTTCTCAATCTCGCCAACCCCTTCAATGGAAAAAAATCCATATTATGACAGGGATAAGAAACTTTATTACAAAAGAAATATCTTTAGCAAGACTTTAAACCTATCATTAGAATTTGTGTCACAATTTTTATGTCAGTAACTTCAAAAGACTCTTATTTTCAAACAGCAGATACTAAAAGATGCAACAGGTATTTTCTGAATGCACTTGAAACGATTAATAGGAATTTCATTTTACTTATAAAAGAGTGAAAGAAAGACTATGATGTAGGATGATCTGCTTTAAGTGGTTGTCATCCACAAAAATTCCAAAAAATAGAACGCATAGGGAGTATTATCAATAATATTTTCTATTTTAAAATGTTTATTTGACCGAATTTTGGAAAGAGTGTTCTGCTAAAAAAAGCATAAATCCTTCTTCTTTCTTTGTTATTTTTTTCTAAATTATGAAATATTTCAAACATATGAAAATGACATAGAATTTAAGAGAAATTTTGTCATAATACCTGCAATTCTCTTCTTTGAGAAATAAAACATTAAACATTGCATGAAAAGTTGAAGCTCAAGGAACCTTTCACCAAACATGATCACTGTTCTGGATCTGGTGTGTATTCATCCAGACTGCTTTTTACATTATTAATTTATATATTACTGTTTATTAAAATAAGATTGCATCCTATGATTCAGCACTTCAAATAAATAAAATCAAGTTGTACATATCATTTTGCAATTTTTTTTTTTTAAACTCAGTATTGGGCTTTGAGATTTATTCTTATTAGCACATGCTGATTTGGTTCATTTATTTCAACTGCAATATAGCTCTTTCTCACATGAATATGTATCATCTATTAGTTTATTCCCTTAATAAGGTATACCTAGGTTGTTTCGGGGGTTCATCATTATTAAAAGCAATACTTCTGTGAACATCTTTGTAAATAACTTTGTACCAGGAGTGATATTCAAAATGTTTAACATTCAGAATAACTTGGGCATTGCCATGCAACTCAGAATTAGCTAGCCATAAAAAAATGGTATTATCACGGGGTATACTGGCTCAAAATCAGTTCTGCCTCATGGCCAGAGACAAATATTTTTCTAGAATAGATACTCAGAAGCTAAGTTGCATAATCACAGCATCTCTATATTTCTAATTTTGACATACTGCCAAACTTATTTTAACTTCCATGTCCCTGGTAATTAGTGAGGTTAAGCATTTTTTAATATGCTTATTGTGCAGCTATATTTCTTCTTTAAACTGGTAATTCCTAAGTTTCATCCATTTTGGTCTTTGTTGATATTCTTCTATTGATGTGTAAGATCTCTTTATATATCATTAATATTAGTCATCTACAGATATTCTCTCCCAGATCATTATTTGTTAAAACTATGTTATGGTGTTCTTATGTTCTACAGAAATGGTATTATACATTTTTGTACCTTTTATTAAAATAAAATATCGATTTTTTTCCTGTTTAATTTGTTGTTCATAAATGCTCGTCATATAGCTTTTCTTCTAGTATGCACACTGAATTTTAACATATATCTATAAGCTAATTTTTCTATTTTTAAAGAAATTATTCTTTCAAACTTCTTTTAAATCTCTTCATTCTGACAAATAGTACTCCCTCTCATAAACTTTGGTCTTTTTTTTTCTCAAAGTTGTCAATTTGGTCTTATCTATTTCCTCTCCTTAACAAATTCCTCTTTCTTTCCCCACCCCCCCAGAATTGTTAATGTGTTTTTTTTATTTCCTCTGAATTTTAAAATTTTTGGCTGGGGTTAGATAATTCTGTGCTCCATTGACCATCTTGATCTAATTTCTATAAATTTTTTTAAAAAATTTTTGAATATAAAATGGCTAATTGCCCAAAATATTAACCATCCAACCTGGGAGCTATCTGAATAGAACTATGCTAAATATTAGAATTAAGAAAGCCAATTTTATTAGTCCAGGTCCTCCGTGAGGCAGACGTAAGAACAGAATTAAATTTGCAAAGATTTAGGGAAACACTTAGGACAGAAAATACAATGACAGTAGGGAAAGGCTGGGAAAGCATCCAAAATGTGATGCAAGTCTGATTCTAATTTATAACGAGGACGGAAGAAAGGTTGGATAGAAGCCTTCTCAATGGTATGCGGTCTTAAAAAAGATTTGGAAAGACTCTAGGAGAGCCCTTGAGCCAAAGGCATCATTAGAGGATTCCTGCATCTCCCAAGAACAGGTCTGGTCCGCCTTCATATCCTTGCCATGCTCAGTCATGACCGGGGTCCACGTGACTGGACGCCTCAGCACAAACATGGGGATGGAGTTTCCAGCTGCTCAAGCCCCTAGTCAGTTAAAATCTCTGTAGTGTGAGATCTGAGAGGCACATTCTTATAGCCACCAGGGTGATGTATAAGTTTTTTGAACTTCATCTAGATTCATTGAGTATGTTTTCACTTATTTAACATGTAACCTTCAGAATGGCTGGCATTGTGCCTTTGATATATTTTGAACAGTACCTGCAGGATTTTGGTCACGGATTTTATTGTAAAAATATTGACAATTATGAATTTAGGGTAGCAATAATTTTATTCCTGGCACTTTATTCAATTGGCATATTGGCAGCAGAAAAGTGCCAATTTTATTTGTTATTTGTAAGTGTTAGGAAAACCAAAGGACATTTTAATTCTCTCCATTAATGTGCTGAACAAATACAATCTTTTCACCCAATTTAGTTCAATGTAAGTAGATTAAAGATCAATAAATAAACAAATTACAAATGGAAACCAGCATATTGGCCAATAAAACTCATGATTAGTAGCTTTTCTAAAGTTTCTAAACACTACCTTCACAATTGACATAGACTGTTCTGGTGAACATTTTCATCAAATTTTTCTGTATCCAAAATTTTTTTTGCTTCATCATTTGTAGTTTTGTCTTTTGCCAATGACCATATTACTAATTTATTTATGTACATTTAATTCATTTCATTTGTATTCTCAGCCAAGGCTTCATTTCCTCTTATTTTATATTATTTTTTTGTTCTTTTCTAAAACTGCAATAATTTCAGGTTTTTAGTGTTATTATCCTCCAAAATAAATATGATATTCAAGGAACAGTCTGCTCAACAGTGGAGAGAGGGAGACAATTACCTCTCTTCTTAGTTCATGACATGATGCCTTTTCCACCCCAAATAGCACAGAAATTTTTTTCTGGCAGCACAGAATGAAAATCTACATTTAATTTGCCATCCACAATCACTTTTCCCTTCACCCCTGTCTCCTTTGGATGTCTAGACAATGTAGAGAAATCTAACATACTTTTTTTATTTCTCATTGAATATAACCCATTTCCCAAATGCCACTCTTCATACAGTTAGCAACATGTGTGTTGAATTTATATTTGTTTTCTTTTGCTTAACTCTTGTTTATAATTTAAAACAGTATTAATATATTTAGGAAAATATTGTAGCTGAGTACATAGTAGGCTGTGCTATGCATGTTGAATTAAAAATATTAACATGTGGATTTCTTTTCATCTTGATCTTTCATGAAAATGCTAAATTACAATTTGTGTGGCATAAGCTATTCTGATTACTTAAGTATATTTTGTCTTATAATACACAGTATTTCTTAATTCTAACAGTAATGTACATTCATTAAACAAATCAGAAAATATAAAAAATATACACTGACATACACATTAAAAATGCAAATAACAAGATGCTAAATACATGTGTGTATATACCAGATACATATAACATACATACATATAACTGTAGTCATAACTTTAAACACATACACATATATACCAATTATATATACAATTGACCCTTGAACAACATGGGAGTCAGGGGTGCCCAACTCCTACACAGTCAAAAATCTATGTATAACTTTTGATTTCATGAAAACTTAACTACTAATAGCCTCCTGTTGACTGGAGGCCTGACCAATAACATAAACTGTCTATCAGCACATATTTTGCATGTTGTATGTATTATATATGGTATTCTTATAACAAAATAAGTTAGAGAAAAGAAAATGTTATTATGGAAATCATAAGGAAGAGGAAATATACTATACATTAAGTGGAAGTGGATCATCATAAAGGTCTTCATCCTTGTCTTCACGTTGAGTGGGTTGAAGAGGAGGAGGAAGAGGAGGGGCTGGTCTTGCTGTCTAAGGGGTGGCAGAGGTGGAAGAAAATCCACATATAAGTGGACCCATGCAGTTCAAACTCGTGCTGTTCCAGGGTCAACTATAATTGCAATCAAGCAATATATACATAATATACATATAATTAAGGACTATATATTATATAATTAGGCATTTTATATATGCATGTATGCACACTCACAACATAATTGCAATCCTACTAGTAATACCATTTCATGTAGATTTAAGCATATGGATTCTGAACAGATGTAAACTAATAAAACCTGAGCATTCATGTCTAACTCCTGAGTGGCCTTCTGAAACACTCAGCAGCGTTTCATCACATTGTTCTGTTCTTCAGACTGTCAGGCTTAAGAACACCACCTTGAAAGAATTAAGGTTCTATGTTTTTTTTTCCCACTATCTTGCATATTGCTGCTTGAAATCCAAAAGGAGTTAACATGTTTGAAACAATTGCACGATGATATTATCTTAAGTTTGTCCTGGAAGTGCTGAGACAAGGATCTTCTCACCAAGCCGAAGGGAAGCCTGACAGAGACACTTTAAAATATTACTTAAAATGTGGGCCAAAAACTTGAAAAAGACCATTATACTTCCAGAAAGCCTCAACCAAGAACACTGGGCATCTCAGAGTCATCATATTCAAGTACCAGGAGGCAGCTCAGATATCAACCAGTAAAACCTTTCATTTGAACATGGAGGAAACCGAGGACGACCACTTCTTTCACTAGAGGTCACACACTGGAGCCCCTATTCCACATGCAGACAGGTTTGTTTGACTGGAGGTTTTTGTTTTGTAGGAAAATTGAATTATTTGATAAGATTTAAATATTTAAAGACAAAAATCTGGGAGAAAAAGGAGACCTAGCATCTCTGGATCTAAATTCTAAAAATTGCTTTGAATTGAGTAGTGGCTACCAACTTTAAAAGAGACATACCCTCTTGAATGCACAGCTGTCCCTACCTGGCCCATGTGACTCAGTTGCGCCACCTGTTAAAACCACTGCAGACATTTGAGTTTGTGACCATATACTACTTTGAGGGGCTTCCGCACTATAGTACATTAAAATGGATATAAACTTAAGAAGGAAAGTAAGTTTGTATGCTAGACCATCAAGTTATTCCTCAACTGCTTTCATGGTAGTGGGATTCTTGTTCTACTTCTCAAGCGTTCCAAGACTGAAACTATTACAGTGCACTTTGGTTCTGGGTTTCTTTAATACAACATGGTTTCAATGGGTGGAATCTAAATTCCTCTTACTAAAGAGCCTTTTACGCTATGCTAAATGATGCCCCAAATCATTGTTATTCTTAAACAATAATGAAGGAACTTTCCTGCTCTGGCCTTATGGATGTTTAATCTCTCTCCTGTGATTCCCAGTTTTCTTTCTTTTTTTGGTTTTCATTTGATTACAAGTAAGAATCTAGCATCTTTGTATATGATTGTTTGTTCTTCCAAGTACTTAATGCTTAAACTATTAGTTTCTCCATGTTCCTGTTTATATAGAAAAGATCCAAACATGCTCTCATCAGGAAGCAAAATGACATAGTACTCAGGGTCTCTGTTGATCAACACTCCAGTGGTGACCCTGTGGTCCATTTCTCAGTCTCTTCCCTCTTGAGAGTCTCTGAGAATTGACCACCAGAGCTCATACACACTTTCTTCCACTTTCTCCCATCATGGAGGCAAAAATGCTAATCTCTTGTGGCTAGGAATGACTTTATGACATCATTCTGGCCAATGGTCTCAAGCATAATTTTCTAAATGAGGCTTTTAAGAGAGAGATTTTACAACTGCCACAACATTTAAAATGAAAAAGACTATTCACAGCAGGTGTTGGCAAGGATATGGAGCCATGGAAACTCTCAGACACTACTTGTGGGACTTTAAGTTCGTAAAGCTTCTTTGGAAAATTGGCGCCATCTACTAATGTTTAGCACATCCTATGAATTTTCCACTCCCAATGGAAATGAATACGTGCATTCACCAAAACAAAAATACTCCAGCATATCTATAGCACAATTCGTAGTCCAATACAGGAAACAGCCCAAACGTCCATGAACAGTGAAATGTATAAATTATGAATAATCACAAAATAGAATACTGTATTGCAATGACTATGAACAAGATACAACTACGCCCAATTAAAAGGATGAATATTACAAATGCAAAATTTAGTAAAATATGTCAGCCACAAAAGAATACTAAATGTATAATTCCATTTATATAAAGTTAAGAAGTAGTAAAAACTAACCTGGGGTGTTCAGAAGCCAAGATAGTGGCTGTCATTGGAGTGGCACAGGGACTTCTTGGTGCCGATATTGTTTCAATTCTTAACCTGGGTGTTGGTTACACAGGTGCGTTCAAACCATGGGCATTCAACTATTTGTGTACTTAGGATTGGAATGTATGTTATTTGTCAAATAAGCTTATTAATAGAGAGACAGAGAGAAAGAGAGAGAGAGAGAGCGAACTTGGCTAGCACAAGTCCTACCACCTAATTTCCGGCTGAAACACAGGTGTGAGTTATGGATGTGCAACAGTCTTACTGAAACCATGAGTATAAAACCTATAAACTAAGATACCAGTGTGGAAAGACAGAAGGTGCCCCTGTCCCCAGTGACATCACTGATTAACTATGCTGACCCTGATGCTTATTTCCAGACTTCTTATTGCCTGAGACAAATGAACACTTCACATGTTTTAGATGCTATTCTAACCCGAAAATGTTAGATTTTTTTTTTTCTTGCCTACTGTCAAATGCAATTCTTAGCGAATGCACATTTGTTAGCCATTTCCCTTCATTTTGGCTGTCCCAGCACATGTAAGTTCATTCCAAATCATTAAACTTGGCCATTTTGGGTCATCCAAGAAAACCTATTTGTTTAGGGAAATCAGTTTTCTGATGAAAGGATCATGGGTCTTCTCAGAAAACTTACAAAAATTGAACTACATTTTGTTTCATGTCTAAGTACCATTGTGTTTAGTATTTAAGGAGCTACATGTGATTTCTTGTTACTCCAGCAGGTATTTAAAGCCCTCAGCTTGAAAATGGCATGAACATATTACTATGCATCTTTAATTAAACAGGAACAAGCGACAGTCTGATTAAATGTCTTCTCAAAGTTGACTTTTATCTGGTAGACCTCAAAGAGTTCTGGGAACCCCAAGCAGAAATTCTTGCTCTTGTTGCCTGGACTAGAGTGCAGTGGCATCATCATAGCTCACTGAAACCTCGAACCCCTGGGCTCAAGCAATCCTCCTGCCTCAGCCTCTCAAGTAGCTGGGACTATAGCACGCACCACCACACCTGGCTAATTTTTCTATTTTTGGTAGAGATTGGGTCTCACTCTTGCTCAGACTGGTCATGTATTCACAGCCTTTGATACTGCTTTTCCTGCTAGTGAAAATTCTCTTCACTCATTCACAGACTATATTTTTTTAAATTAATTTTTCATACTTTGCCCTCTGAAACTAGATTTTGGTAATTAAATATGGGTATACTAAGAATTAGTAGTCGGCGTATATCTCATTCATGGCCCCTAAAAATCATAATTATCTGATGCATGATATTGAATACATTTCAGCAACTGCCAGACTGTTGTAATAAAGGGCCTGGGTTGTCACAGATTACAGTATAATTATATCGTAATTCTAGAAGCACAAGTCTATGTCTTAAATGTTATTTAAGGAAAAAAGGAATAAGAAGTTTACACAACAGAAAAGCAGTATATATTTTTTAACTAATTGTTTAAAAGAAATTATTGAGGAAGTCATTCAGTTGCATATGCTCTGAAAATACATACAATAAAATAGATTACTATGGAAGGGAGGAAAAACATATAGCTCAATGCGGTACTCTAAAATAACATCTCTTTGTTTATATTCAAGTTTAATACTCAACGTGTGGAAAATAATATAAATAAGTGATTTCTAGGAATACTAGATGTATCGACAATTTAAAAACCCAATGCAAAATAATGCTCTTAAATGTTACATTTTTCAGCATTCTTTTTAAACTTTTTAAACTTGATATTTGAGCAAAAATGCAGTGCCCAGTCAATGCTATTAAGTCTTGTACTTTTTAATTTTTAAAATAATCCATGAATAGGTAATTTGCAAAATCTTATTTTTTCCTATCCACGGGAAATGTTTCATGCATATCTTATTTCACAGGGGTAAATGCAAAACTTTAATGATACATGAAAATTATTTGAAAGCATAAACTGAAAGCATGACATGAGCAGATTCTTATCAAGACTGTTAGAACACTAATAGAAATCATTGCTACAGGTCTTTCAACCAAAATTAGCTTGATTCATAAATTTTTGCCAGAATCCCTTGCATGCAGATTTTCGTTAGTAGCTTAATAGATAGAGAACAGTGTTCAGGGGGGAAAAATGGCCACTTTGGAACTGCTACTCAGAGTAAATATTTACAAATCTGCCAATCTGTCATTAATTGTTATAGTGTGAATGCAAACAAGAAATCCAAAGCCTATCCTTCTGCACAAAAATATTCACGATAGAGACTTTCAGCAGAGAAGTTGGCTAGTATATCCAAATAAAATGAGATGTATGCATAGTGTTTTACTGCATTATGTGATAATCCCTACACAAAAATAAAAAGATCTGCAATAGAAGAAATCACAGTTTTTGAAAGTCTTCTTTAATTATATGCCTTATGTCATTTTTATGTTTCCTACATTATGAAGCAGTCTATATATTACAAAAAAAATGTATACTTCATACTTACGGGTAAATATAGTCAGTTCTACAAATTCCATTTTACAGTAGTAATAAATGCCTGCATGATTTATAGAGTATATATGAAGGAAGTAAACCCCAAAGAAATCACTTAAAATCCTATATTCAAACCTGTATTTTTAAAAGACTGCAGTTACCTATTAATATTCTTATCTTAATTTGATTTTTTTTTTATTTTTTGCTTTAGGAAATTGAATGTGAGAGTATATGGCCTTATGAGCTTTTTCTTCTTGGCCAGAACCACCATCATATACAACACACATACAACAATCAACTCCCAGTACCATCTGTAAGAAAACTGCTTAGGGAAAGGTAAAAAGTTTTAATTTCCCAATGCCCCTATCAAGCTGCAGCTGTAGGAGAAACCCCAAGCCTTTCTGAAGCTACTCAGCTTGCTTTTGTTTCCAGGCATTGGCATAACCTACTATTCAAGGGAGGTGAACATAGTATCATGAATGCGAAGTTGCCTTTTATGGCTCTCTCCTGCCTTTAAGCACGATTAAAAATCAACAAACTTCCATATATGCTAAGAGTGTAATAGACTGCCATAGCCACATGGTGCTTCATTCCAGATTTTGCATACTTATGCTAAGAATTATCAACCAAACAATATGTGGAAGTTTGCTTTGTAATTTAATTTTAAAGGATGTTTAACAGAAGGTTGCTTCTGCATCTCCCTTATGCCTAGCATTCGATCTGTTGCCATGTCTGGTAGATTTTACCCCTAAAATAACTTCTCCCCACTTTCACTACCGCGATACTAGAAATTTTGAAATCACTCCTTACATTAGTTTGTTAGGACTGTTATAACAAAGTACCATAGACTAAATGACTTCAACAACAATAATGTATTTTCTCATATTTCTGGAGCTGGAAGTCCAAGATCAAGATGTGGGCAGGTTTGGTTTCCTCTTTTTTCTTCGTTTTGCAGATGGCTTCTGTGTCCTCACATGGTCTTTCCTCTCTGTGTATGTACCCTTGGTGTACATTTTTTGTGTTTTCACATTTCCTCTAATTATAAGAACACTGGTCAAATTGTATTAGGGTCCACCCTAATAGCATTATTTTAACTTAATCTCCTGTTTACTGGCCCTATCTCCAAACATAGTCATATTCTAAGGTAGTATCAAAGTCAGGCTTCGATATATGAATTTTGGAGGAACACAATGCAACCCATAACATGCCCTAATTTTCTCTTTAAACTACTTTCCCAACCAAACTTTTCTATTTCCATCAAGTAGGTTCCTGACCACATCATTCCTTAGCTGAATATCTTTCTGTGAATCTACTGTCTCCAAGAGAAGTCCAAATTTATAGCCTGGCATTGATGCCCTTTTATTTTCCAACTACAACATTACTTTTACATTACGATCTGCCAGAAAACTAAAAGTATGTGTCTTGCCTCTATCCAGGAAGAAACATCCTACCTCCATGATTCTGTTTATCACTGCTCTCAATTAAAATGCTAAGCCCTAGACCAAACATTCCTTAATCTTTCTTTGCAGGAGACATCTATTAACTCATGAGCAACATCCGTATCCTCATATTTTGCTAAAAGTCTCGTGTATCTGTAATTCTACTCAAAATCCCAAGAAGGTTTTTAG
The DNA here is from genome assembly GCA_004363605.1 of Indri indri. Classification (NCBI taxonomy): domain Eukaryota; kingdom Metazoa; phylum Chordata; class Mammalia; order Primates; family Indriidae; genus Indri; species Indri indri. Next base: position 14,684 of record RJWJ010015424.1, on the reverse strand, counting down.
AACTTCTCCACCCTCTCTCTTAATCCATGCAGTTAAGGTGAGCTGACCACATACTTTCTGATCTCACATGTGGGCCCATGACCCAGGTCTGGCCGATGACTGTATTCCAACCCCCAGGAATTGCTTAAAGAATATTCCTTATCATATTGTTTCTCAGATTTCTGCTGGAATGCCAGGAAAAGAAAAGCTTTTTTTAGTTAGGGTTGTTAAATCAGTAAAAATAAAGCAAAGGCTACTAGCACTTTGTCACCCAGCATGATAAATAAAAACAAACTGATCTCTGGGAATAGCTTATTTAAACAGCAAAACATCAGTGATTCAGAGCAATTTTAAGTGCTACCAAAAGGAGTATGTTATTTATGAAGCTATGACTAACAGCATTCTTCAGATCAGAACAGTAGAGACAATGGAGTTATATCATAAAGGTGTTAAGGAAAAATAACTGTCTACTTAGAATTCTATACCAAGCTAAAGCAAGAGTAAGAAATAAAATTAAGAATTTGTCATACACATAATATCCAAGATAATTTACCACCCTCAGACTTAAAAGGAAGAACCACTAAAAGATGTGCTTTAGCCAGAAGAAATGATTCACAAGTTAAAGGAAAGAATAGAAGGCAAAATAGTGGGGAAAAAATGAATTCAGTAAAATATGTTCATAAATCTAATGAATATGGAATTAAAATTATATCAATAACAGGTATGGTGGTGATGGGAAGATCACCCTGAATTAAAGTATACTAATGTGTTATTTTATGCACAAAAATGATAGAGAAAATAAATAATAATTACCATATTTCTGAAAATGTGCTGTTAACTATGCATAAAATAATTCATACATTGCTGATGTGACTATAAACTGATACAACCACTTGGGAAAATCATTTAGCAACATCTACTAACACTGAATATAGGCATATTCTATGATCTAGAATTCTTTAGGTATATACCTGACAGGAATATATACCTTTTTAAATCAAAGAAATGCATAATAATATTTATAGCAGCACTGTTTATATCCAAAAACTGGAAATAAGCCTAATATCCATCCATAGTCAAATGGATAAATAAATTGTCACATATTTCTATAAGATAATATTATACAACAATGAAAATAAATAAACTAATAATAAACACAATAGCGTGGATGAATTTCACAGACATTATGTTAGGCAAAAGAAGTAGGACACCAAAGAGCACATGCTAAAAGAGTCTTTTATATAAAGTTCAAGGTTAGGGAAGACTAATGTATGGAGTCTGAAGTTCAGGGTGGTGTTATCTTAGGGAGACAGGGAGAAGCTGGAGAGGACCACAAAATAGCTTCTGGGGCTCTAGGAATACTCTGTTTCTTTATCTGAGTGCTGGTTACACAGATATGTTCACTTAATGAATTTAACTGCTGTTTCACTTATTCTAGATGTATGTTATACAAAAATGTGCTTTATGTTAAAATAGCAACAAACATATAGAAATAATCATTAAAAATATAATAAAATTTGAAACTTCCAAGCCAGGTAAAGAGAAAAAGGGTTCAGAAAAATTTATCAGTTCAATAGAAATCAGGTAAATAAGCAAAGCAAATAAAATATTTTGTGAAAGGTAGTAGTAATTTATTCATTTACCCGCAAAATATTTACAGAGCACTTCTTAAGTTCCTGGCATGGTTCTAAACACAGGGTATAGAATTGAGCAAAACAGATAACCCTCCCTGCCTTAGTGGAGCTTACAGCCTAGCAAAGGGAGGACAAAGCAAATAAATGAGAGATATAGTAAATTAGATAAAGAAATCGCTATGAAAAAACATCAGGGGAAGTGGGTAGAAAGTACCAGAGAGAATGAGAATCTATAATAGTGTGGTCAGGGGAAAAAATTCACTAAGAAGGTGACATTATAACAAGACTTGAAGAACTAAAGTTTGAATCTAAAAAATAAAAATACCAAATAGAATAAAAAGCAAGTACATGAATTGGTGATGAATTGGTAGATAGTGAGCTGGGCAGATCCAAAAGACAGAACGCAGGCCTGGGTGGCTGAGCAGAGCAAGGAGGGAGGAGTGTGGAGAGTAAGAATGAAAATCAGATGACGTGGGGCCTTGTAAAGGAAGTTGCTGAGAGAAGACATGTGGGGAGTAAGAAAAATGAAAGATGACTCTTAAGATTTTTAGCCTAAGGAAATAGGAAATGGAGTTACCAGTAACTGAGATGAGAAATTCTGTGGGGAACACAATACGTAAGTAATAACAATAGATATAAATGGATTAAATTCATGTGCTGAAAGAAACGGTTAATGGATTTATTCATTCGACACATAGCAATATACAATATTCTTATATGAATGTGTATATATTTATTTAATAAAATAATTTTTGTTAAAGTACTTCTTTCTTTTAAATGTCAAGTTTCTTGCAATTTTCTAAGAAGGTCTTGAGGTAAAGAGACATTTTATAACACTTTAATATATGCAAAAATGTAGTGTATCTAATTAGGAAACAGGAAGAGTCTAAAGGAAATTTAGGGGGCAGACATCTTTCTCCTCGTTTTGATATGGTTTTCCTAAGTTTACAAAGCATGTAGTTCATAAATTCCAAGTTAGTAAGCCCTCAGTAAATGTTAGATAATGGTGTTATTATTATTACTATTTGTAGATATAGCAGCTTAGTCTCCTTATACATTCTAAAATGGCAAGTCTTTGCCTTTATTATTATACTTAAATCCAGTACTAAATTTCAAGTAATCATCTCCAGATGCTTTGTATACCAAGAGTAAACCCAATCATTTTAGATTTCATGAGGTGAACAGTATAAAAAAGAGATTTTGAAACAATAGAATTAAAAATCCTTATTTTTTCTTCTTTTTTGGGGACTCAAGATACCTTTGGTAATTGTGTTTCTCAGTTCAAGGGAACAATATCAAGAACCCTTGAAAGACCCTTTGTTCTATTCTCCATCCTCCATTCTCATTCCTCTTCCCTCTCCCTAGGTAACCATTTTATTTGTGATTTGTGTCTCATAACATGTTTTCTTATAAAGCTTGTATTATTATCTTTTCCTTTGCATGTGTTTTTACTTTACATAAATGGGATGGTACCATAGATCTCATTCTGTTTTGTGTTTTCTCACTTGTAACTCTTCTTGAGATCTTTTCTAGTTTCTGTGGCTATGGACTTCATCACTTTTAAATGCCGCTTAGGATTTATAGCAGACACTGTCAGGACCCCAAATGTGTCCTCTGTCCTTCCCATATCAACTCATGCCTGTGAAATTCCAAATGAATGCACCCACATTGTATTGCCTCAGGGCTTTCTCTGGCCTCCAGAGACCACATTACAGCCCACATCACGCTCAAAGAGCTAAGGAAATCCTCAATTAATGAATGACTGACTATTGTTGGTGTATAACTTCTCCAGAGCTGTCTCCTCTTGACTGTGTAGTGTTCTAGGCCAGCCTCCAGAGTCTCCACAGATAATTGAGTGTTAGTAGCTGGTTGTTGAATTGACAATACAGACAGTGGCTGCTACTTTCCCTTTCATCTGGCACTTCTCACACTCCTACCTGTTTCCTGCACATCCCAAATAAAATATCTTTGTTCCACAGTTTGCTTCTAGGTGATCTCAAACTAACAGTGTTCCATTCACTGTGTTATACTAAGTATTACCCCAGCATTGGTCTCCAGATTATTTCCTACACACCGCACTATAATAAGCATCCTCACACAAATCCCCTTAAGACCTGTGAGACAATTTCTCTGGGTGACATACAGTGCCAAAAGCGTCAGGTCATATGGCTCATGCATAATTTGATTGAATATTGCTAAATTCCTCTCCAAAATGATGCATATGATTTTCTAGATCCTACCATCTTTGTCAACCCTATCTTACCCATTTATTTGATAAGTGTTATAGGTTTATTGGTGCTTCAGTTTTCTCTAATTACTAATGAATTCATAATCTCTTCATAAGCTTGGGCATCCTGTTCTATAAATTTTATGTACAGATCCTGTGCCTGCTTTTTCTAATTACATTTCACTCAGAATATTTTTTACATTCTGAAAATCAGTTTCTTATCAAATTTAGACATAGCAGGTCTCCCAATCTGTTGTCTGTTAACTTTGTGGACGGTAATATGTTTTGAACATAACTCCTTAATTTTGATCAATTATTTAGTTGATCTATTATTCTCTCTGTAATATATGCCTTGAGTGTGTGGTTTAAGTAGTCCCTTGCTACTCCTAGATCCTAAAGATGCTCTCCTACATTATCCTCTATTACCTTAAGAGGTTTATCCTTCACATTTATTTCTTTAGTTCTTCTGAAAGTCACCCTTGTTTATGACTTTAAGAGGTTCCTGAGTATTTGTTAACTTCTATCTACACAGATTAGTCAACTCTACTTTTTTAAAGGATAAATGCAAAAGCAAAAGGAATGGGAATTAACAGCAGCAGCACAATTAGTCCTCAATACTTCAATAAAAACAATATTTTAATTACTCTTCTTTTTCTTTGAAGGCCACCATTTTGAGTGCTAGTTATGGTAGAACTACTAGATGGTATGGCATTCTGGTTTCCCTGGTTTTGACCCCTACTTTTGGGAGAATTACAGCCATGAGGAAAAGGGCATTTTTTTCCCTCTGCCAAATTTGGAAATACTGGATTGTGTATTTTAACTATTTGTTTCTCTACTGCCTTAAATGCAGCAACTAGCTCTCCTTCCGGTATTCCTATGAAGCGAAAGAAACTATGTCCAAACATAGAAAATGAGCTTTTTTGCTATTGTTGTCATTGGATCAGTCCATCAGACCAGCTGGATTCTGGAGGTGCCCCAGAAAGCACAGGGTCCCCCTGTGCCTACACTGCTGCATTTTTCTGGGACTCTTGAGTCTCCTCAGTTTCAAATCCATAGTTCCAATGACAGGAAAAACAGACACAGCTCCTGAACTATCTGTTCATCTTGACTTCATGGAGTTTACCTCAGTCTGTTTCTTTCTGCTAAAAGAAACAGAATGCCTTTCAGAGATTTGTTATAAAGAGTTAGAATTTTCTTTTAAACTTCCTGTCAGAGTTCAAGATAGACCAACCAAGATCCAGCAATAGATATTACACAAATGCAATGATACAATCTTAGAATTTTAGGATTGTGTAGGGTGTGTAATTTGGATGTTTTTATTCTTTTAATAATACAAATATCTATAAAACAAATCAGTAGATGGTTAGAAAGTTTAAATTACAGAATTATCTTTAAATATTGGATGGAAGGTCAGACCTCATGTACTCAAATCCATCAAACAGGAGTTACAGTGAGAATCATGCTGAGAGCTTTTAAAGCTCCCTGGTTACCAATACGCAAGAGATTCTGATTTAGTTGGGATCTTTGTTAGAGACTAGAGCTATAGATTAACCAGATTTATGTATCTGGGTAGTCAAACCCCCTATCATAAAAATGAGAAAACACTAGCAATGAAATGCATCTCATAGCCAGACTGAATACCGTCTACTCAACATCCATTCTCTCTGTCTTACTCACTAGCAAATAAAACACTTCATATCTCAGCCTCTCACATGTATTTTTGTTTTTCTTTTGCCATGCATTTTTCCTCTTTCCCTGCTTATAACATAAATATGATGGTGGTAGATCCAGTACCCATCAAATGAGCATGAAACAAACTATATACCATAAAGAGAGCCAAGTAGAAAGATAGAAGCAGGCTTGGTGCCTGATGACTTCACAATGCTTCTATAACATCCACCCCTGGACAGCCTACTAGGAAATCTTGTTATATCAGAACAAGAGATGATCACAATTTCTCATAGATATAGACACTTACAATTTACTTATGATGCATTTGTATGTGTGCGTATATATATAAAAATATGATATAATATATACACATTTACACATGAACAGACACATAAATATACTACCAGTGGACCACAGCAAGGATAAAAGGTGACACTAAACCCAAACCATGAACTTCCAGGACGCTTTACCTAGGGATTCCCAGACACAGGTGGGTGAGAAATACTCTGTATTGGTGAAACTTCTGGTAGTTACATTTAATAGCAATAAAACTTAAAAGTGAGAAGTTCAAAGGTGATATTGTTTAAGTCAGGACTTGATACATGGCTTTACATAATGTCACCAGGATGCTCTCTTTTCTTTTCTCTTTATCAGCTCTACTTTCTTCCATCCTTTGGCATGCAGCTCTTCAAAAGACCAAAAATGACAACCAGCACCTTCACACTTACTTCTACTAACTTAAAAATCCAAAAAAGAAGGAACATGCCTTTTTCCCCCCCAATGGTTACAAGGAGATATCTGTGACAAAGTTTCATTGGTTTCGGTAAGGTCATGTTCACATTTCTGAATAAATAACTCTGGCCAATGAAATAAAGTAATCTGATTGGCTAGATCTGGTCATGTGCCACCACTCAAGTTAAAGGATTGAATTGGCTCCACCTGAACAACACATACTGAGAGTACGTAAGAGGTTGTTTCACAAAGAAAAGCAGGATGCTTTTATGATGAAGTAGCGGGTAGGGGGTGGATTGACACCGGGAAGATTAAAAAAAATAGACATCCACCTTATCACATCTTGATCATTTTGTCATAAGCTCAAGGTAAATAATAAGATGAGAAGGCCATAGACCATTCACACCTCTTCCCAAATGACACTAGCTCTTAGAATCCTTGCATTCCAGGTCTAGTTTACCACTTACAAATACAAGCTTCCAAACACTAAGAATAATCATCAACAGACACATCAGAAATGCTAGACTCTAAGCTCCAGAGGGAATTGCTCTGACTTTTCAAGGTGATCGCATAGACTTCCAGGATGATTCAGTTTAAGAGACCAGTATAAGACCCTAAAATACTGTGTTAAAATTACATATACGTGTGCGTCTATCCGAATGTAATAACAATATATGTAAATGGATATATACATGTATGTGTACATGGAGTCCATGACTATATAAAATGCACACATATATGTGTATATTTATATGTGTGTATATATGTGTGTGTGTGTGTGTATATACACACACATACACACACACACACACCACTCTATCCCTAGCACCTAACAGAGTTCGAAAAACAGCAGTAACTGAATAAATATTTGATGAGTGAGCAAACAAATGAATGAGAGAAATCAAGGCCAAATATCTTTCTTTGAGTGACCTCTCCAAGTCATACAGGTGACTTAAGAACATAGGGAAACAAATTTTAAAGTTTACTTTGGAAAGTTATAGAGCTCCATATTACTAACTCAAACTCTGACTCAGCTGACAAGATACTGTAAATAAATCAACTTAAAGGTTTTCTCTTTTTTTTCCACTTAGGGAACACAGTGATAAATAAAAACATTTATCAAATACAGAGTCATAAATATCTAGGTAGCTATATTTTTGCATTAATGACTCAATCCAACCTTATCATTATAATGCTTGAATAAGTTCAATAGGAGTGTAGAATTTACAAAAAAAGCAGAAAAGAAATAGCAAAAACGAGCTATCATCAATACAGATGAATAGTGTGTCCTTTTATAGTTATATTTCTTACCTGGGCCACATGAAAGACATGCTGGAAAATACACATCTGCCAAATGTTCCCAAGTTAGTACATTGCCATCACTTCCAACAAGGAATTACAGTGGCAAATCTAGATTTACTCTGCTTCCTTCTAAGATGTGAGTTACTTAATTTAATACTTGCTTTTTAATGAAATCTTATTTACTATCTTTCCTTATTTCTTTGTAGATTAGCTTTGATCGTCCATAAATTTAAATTTAGTATCATGAAGGTAGGCAAAGGCATTAATGTGGTATCTAAGTAATAAAAAGAATTATCTCATTCTTTTATTTTCTATCCCTATCGATCATTAACTCAGAGTTTATGTCCATTCATTTCATTTATTAATATTACTGGCTCAATTAAACTTCTTTTCTGCATGGAGTTTTAGAAGATTATAAAATGTAAAGTATCAGAATACCCTAAAATATATAAAGTATTAAAATTAGCCATGAGCAGAATCCCAAATTTATAAAAAGGCAAAAAAAAAAAAAAAAAGTATGTGTTTGTGTGTGAGGAGGAGTGTATAAGAAAAAGAAAAAGAAACTGAGTCCAAATATATTTTCCAGACGGCAATATTAAAAAATCAATTCTAGATGATGAAATTTTATCTAAAAAGTAAAAATATGTATATTTTCTTCTTTTATTTTTTTCCTTTGTTTCTATTTTTATAATAAATATTTACCATGGTATTAAGAGGACAATATTTTGAAAACAATATATGTAGCATCTCTTTCTAAATATTTTTGAATCTTTCACCTTCCTCATTAAAATATATATTTCATTAATTTTATTTTTTATTCTGTAGTTAATATGTTACTTAGAAGGAAAATAACCAAAAGACAAAACGTGGTGATAGAGCATAATGGACAAGAAGATAAACTGAAAAACAAAACCGTGTTATAAAAATAAAAAATTCAATATTCATGTCATTGGGATACCAGAAAGAAAGGAGAAAGAGATTGGGGCTGAAAAAGTATTTAGAGAAATAATGGCTGAAAACCTCCCAAGTTAAGTGAAAGACAAACCTACAGACTGAAGAAGTCGAGCGAACACCAATCAGGATAAATCTAAAGAAATATGTGCCAAGACACACTGTAATTATATTTTAAAAATTGAAGATAAAGAAAAGATCTTAAAAGCAGCCAGAAAGAAACTATGAAAGTATTAGGTAATGACCTTTAGGGGACACTAAACTGAATAACTTAGATTTCTCTTCTGAAACCATGAAGTCCAAAAGGAAGTGGCACAGTATTTTGTAAATGTTGAAAGAAAAGACCTGTCAATAATTCATTCTATATCTGTTGAAACTGCTTTTCAGTAATGAAGGGGAAATAAAACTACTATCAAATACAAGAAAGATAATTTGTTGTTGACAGATCTGTCTTCAAAGCCTAGTTAGAGAAAGTTTTTCAAGCAGAAAGAAAATGATAAAAGAAGGAAACCTGGAGCACAAGGAAAGAAGAAGGAACAACAGAAAGAAAATTATGCGTACATGTAATAGACTATCCTTTTCCTTATGAGTTTTAGAAATCATACTTGAAATTCAAGGAAAAATTATAATGCCATTTGATACCCAAGACAAAGACATTTAAAAGTGGTAAGGGTAAATCACCTAAAGGGAGCCACAATATATTAAACATTATGGGACACAGTTAAATGAGTGCTGAGAGGAAAATTTATAGCACTAAGTGCTTATATTAAAAATGAGTAAAGCTTTCAAACTAATAACCTAAGTTCCTACCTTAGGAAACTAGAAAAATTAGATCAAAGTAAACCTAAAGCAAGGAGAGGAAAAGATATAATAGAGAAATCAATGGAATTGAAAATAAGAAAACAATGAAGAACATCAATAAAACAAAAAGCTAGTTATTCAAAAAACTTAATAAAATTGAGAAACCTCTAGTAAGAATTATTAAAATAAAAAGAGAGAAGGCACAAATCAGCAATATCAGCAATGAAGTAGGGAATATCATCACAGCACACTCAGCCATTGAACAGATAATAATGGAATGCTGCAAACAACTCTGTGCCCATGATTTTAAAAACTTATGATAAATGTGCCAGTTATTCAAAAATTACAAACTACCAAAACTCAACCTAGATGAAATAATCTGAACAACCCTATAACCTTCAGATGAGTTGAATTCACGATTTTAAACACTTCCTGAAAAAGAATAACCATGCCTACATTGTACCACTGGAGAATTCTACCAAATATTAAAAGAATCAACATGAATTTTACATAATTTCTTCTATAAAACAGAATAGGAGAGATCACTTAACAGCTCATTGTATGAGACCAGCATTACCCCTATACCAAACCAGACAAAGACATACCACCCCCCCCAAAAAAAAACACCAAAAAATCCACAACACCTCCAAAAAAACAAAAAACAAAATTACAGACCAATATCCAATATCTCCATTGAATTTAGGCTCCAAAAATGTATTAGAAAACCAAATCCAATAATATATAAACAGAATTATGCAACATGACCAAATGGGATTTATTCCAGGTAGAAAGGCTGTTTAATATTCAAAAATCACTTAGTGAAATTCACCATATCAACAAGCTGAAGAAGAAAGCATTATATTTTCATATCAATTGACTTAAAATAAGTCTTGGCAAAAGTCAATACCCATTCATGCCAAAAACTCTCAGAAAAATAAGACTAGAAGGGAACTTCCTCAACTTGATAAACGCCGTCTACAAAAAACATGCAGTTAACATTATGCTTAATTGTGAAAGACTGAATGCTTTCCCCTCTAAGACTGAGCACAAGGGAAAACATCTGCTCTCATCACTATTATTTAACATAGTAATGGAAGTTCTGGCCAGTGCAGTAAGGTACCCCCATAATATCTTGAATTAAAAAAAAAGAAAAAAGAAAAAAAGAAAAAGAAATGATTGTAATTGTAAAGGAAAAAATAAACAATAAACCTATCTTTGCAAAAGACAAAAAATCCTAACAAATCTACAAAAAAAACCCCAAAAAAACAAAACAAAAAAACCCCACAAAGCAACAACAAAAACCTTCATAGAACTAATAAGTGAGTGCAGCCAAGTCAGAAGATATTAGTGCAGAAATATCAATCTAATTTCTATACACTAATAATGACATACAGAAAATAAAATTAAAAACACAACACCATTTACATCACCTCCAAAAAAGGAAATACTTAGATTCTTAGAAAACATATACTGGATCTATATGCTGAAATTTTTTAAAATTCTAATTAAAAAATCAAAGAAGACTTAAAGAAATGAAAAGATATATTGTGTTAATGGATTGGTAGATGCAACATAATAAAGATGTCAAAGATTTCCAAGAGTGATCTATTGATTTAATTCAATTTCTATTAAAATCCTAGCAAGGTTTTTTGTACACATAGACAAGCTTATTATAAATTCATATGGTAAGTCGTGGGCCCTAGAAGAGCTAAAACCATCCAGACAAAGAAGAACAATGTGAAAAGAATTACTCTTACATATTAAGGCTTACTACAGAGCCACAGTAATCAAAATCATGTAATATTAGTGAAAAGATAGATACAAAGGTCAATGGAAGAGAATAAAGGGCCAGAAGCAGATCCTCGCAAAAAACTTGATTACCCTTTAACAAAGTGCAAACACAATTCAGTGGAGTAGGGTTAGCCATTTCAAAAAATGGTGGCAGAGCAAAAGGAAAACTGCAGACAAAAAATTTATAATAATAACCAACTTTGATCTGAACCTTACAATTTATGCAAAAATGAACTAAAAGTGTGTCATAGCATTAAATGTGAAACAAACTTTTAGAAGTAAAAACATAGAAGAAATCTTTGGGATGTAGACTAGGCAAAGAGTCCTTAGACTTGACATGAAAATCATGATCCACGCAAGGAAAACTTGAGAAATTTGACCTCATCAAAATTAAAACACTTGTTTTGTGGAAGTCCATTTGAGGAGAATGAAAAGACAAGGTATAAGATACGAATAAATATTGTAAACCACATATCTGACCAAGGACTAATACCTAGACTATATAAAGAACTCTCAAAACTTAACAGGGCAAAAAAAAAAAAAAATCTAATTAGAAAATGGACAAAAGACATTACACAGACCAAAGAGGATATACAAATGGCAAAATAAAAAGGCTAGCTCATGGAAATATGTTCAACATTATTAGCCATCAAAGAAATACAAATTAAAACCATACTGAGATATTACCACACTTACTAGAATGATCGAAATGAAAAATACTGAATAACACCAAATGCTGGTGAGGAAGTGGTGAAACTGCATCACTCAGACCTGCTTTGGGAACTATGAAATGGTACAGACACTCTGAAAAGTAGTTTGGCAGTTCTTAAATATTTAAATATGCAACTACCTTATGACCCAACAATTTTGCTCCTTCACATTTATCCTAAAGAAATGAAATCTTATGTTCACACCAAAACTTGTGCATGAATGTTCATAGAAGCTTTATTGTAAGCCATAAAGATGTCCTTCCACAGTTGAATGTTTAAACAAACTGTGATACATAAATACCGTGTAATACTACTCAGCAATAAAAAGAAACATATTATCAATGTATAAAACTTCTTGGATGAATCTTTGAGGAATCATGCCGAGCATAAAAAAATTGAATCCCAAATGGTTATGTACTGTAGGATTCCACTTATGTAAAATTTTGAAATGGTAATTTTTTAGAAATGGGGAACAGATTAGTAGTGGCCCATAGTTTAGAATGGATGGCATGGAGGAGGAGCTGGAGGTCAGTGGGAACAGCTATGACAGGAACAACAGGAGGGATCCTTGTAATGTTGGAATCCCTCAGTATTTTGACTGCGGTGATGGATACATAAACTTACATTGGTAATAAAAGTGTGTCAAACTTTACACACACACACACGTTAACTAACTAAAAGTAAAAGCAGGAAATCTAAATAAGATCAGCGGATTGACTGATGTCAATATCCTACACCTTTACAAAATGTTACCATTAGAGAAATTAGGCAGAGGGTACAAGGCCTCTCTTTGTATTATTTCTGACAACTGCATGTGAATCTACAATTATCTCAATTATAAAAAAAAAAAAAATGGACAGGCCAGGCATGGGGACTTATGCCTGTAATCCCAGACCTTTGGGAAGCCAAGCCAAGAGGATCTCTTGAGTCAGGAGTTTGATACCAGCCTGGGCAACATAGCAAGACACTGTCTTTAAAAATAAATAAGAAAAATTAGCAGGGCATGGTGGCACATGCCTGTAGTACCAGCTACTCTGGAGGCTTAGGTTGCAGGATTGCTTGAGCCCAGGAGTTTGAGATTGCAGTGAGCTGTGATGGTGCCACTGCACTCTAGCCTGGGCAACAGTGCAAGGCCCCATCTCTATTAAAAAAAAAAAATGGAGAGAACAGCCTCAAAGATTATCCTGATAAAAATGTTAGCTAAAATTAAAATCCACACGTTACACCATGAAATTTTCTTAAAGTAATATTAATATAGTAATATTACTGTTAGTGTATTCTTCCTCTGTCATTATCTATCTTTATGACATTATATGGCACAGAGATAAAGATCAAGGGAGTTGAAGTCAGACAAACCTTGGACAGAATCCTCAGACTTTCACCTGCAAGCTGTGTGATCTCTGGCTAGACATTTAATGTCTTTGAAATTGTGATTCTTCATTAGTATTAATAACTATAATCTCAGACTTTCAGTGCTTCCAGATTATGAAGATAAAGCCCAACCAATTTCAGACAGAGATATCATGCCAGGCTAAAAGCAGCCCCATTTTTATGAGAGTCCTGAAACTTCTGGGATAAATAAGCTGAGGGAATTCTGGGAGTGCATAGAAGGAAGGCTTCTTTATCCAAACATACCTCATTTATAGCACTTTATTTTGTGTAAGTATTTATTTTCACATCTATGATCCTAGGATACTTTTAAAATATGTCCACAAATTCTTTGAAACTCTTTCCTTCAAAGACAGAGCCTAACTCTCCTCTGCTTGAGAATGTGGTAAAAGTTATGGTATGTGACTTCCAAGGTCATAAAATAAACTTTTGCATCTGTCTCTATCTTGGATCACTGACTCTGGGAGAAGCTAGCTGACATGTCATGAGGATGCTCACGCTGCCCCCATGGAGAGGACCACATGGAAAGGTCTTGAGAACTACTGCCAACAGCCAATGGGGAACTGGACATGTGACTACAACAGTCCCAGGAGTCAACCACTTTGGAAATGAATCCTCCAGCCCCGGTCAAGCCTTCAAATGACTGCAGCCCTAGCTGACCTCTGGATGGCAACCTCATGAAAGACTCAGAGCCAGAATCATCTCACTAAATCACTCTCCAGTTCCTGAACTCCAGAAAGTAAGTTTATATTTGACTGTTGTTTTAAGCTGCTAAGATTTGAGGTAATTGATTATACAGAAATAGATAACTAACACATGATCTAATTGTATTCCTAATGTAGCTCAGAAGTGTTAAAAAATTTTTCCACGTTACAGAGTTAGTAAAAGCCAGATCCAACCACATCCAAGTGTCCTAATCAAAACAAAGTCCGTTGGTGCTTCTTCCAGCTTGGAAGATAAACCCTCACTTCTGAATCCTGAGTCACTGTCTTAGAGAGAGGCACCTTGAACTCTACCTTGGGTTCCGTAGCAGTGAGGAGCAATGCGACCCTACAAAGCCAGACAGGAATAGTCTTTACCTTGGATCCTATGTTTTATAGGATCCTTTTCTGTTTCTCCTTCAGCCATATCTTTCCCTATAGGGTAAAGAATCCAGGGGATTGAAGAGATATGCTTGTCTGTAGACCGCAATGCCCCCTTTTTAGAGTATGCTCTTGGTACTTGGGCCTGTTGGAACAATTCCAAGGTATATGTAGGTGTCTTCCCTGCTCTATCCTGAAGGCAGACTGCACACACAACATGCACCTGGGTTCCTGTCCCGACCCGCGGGGTAGTCAACGTGGACCCTGGAAGGGGGAGTGGGAATTGGGAGAGGCAGGAGACACAAGAAATGGAGACAAGACAAAAGGTCTGATCAAGTCTCGTTTATTGGCGGCAGAGCGGAGGCTTAAATAGACAGAAAGAGGAAGTGGAGAGGCGGTGCTTTCCAAGGCGGGA
>RJWJ010015423.1:0-36199 GCA_004363605.1 Indri indri | reverse complement strand
CCTCTGCACACCCTAGTCCCAAATGACCCCCAGATCAACCACAGTCCCAGCCTCTCTCACAAGTGGCTGCTAGGACAGGTGGGCTAATGTGCTGGGGACCAGCAGCCATGGCCTTGTCCCCAGTGGAACCCCCTCACCCTGCCTGTGCCAGGGAGATGAGGCAGGAGCTGCCCTGGCATTTGCCTTGGGAGATCCCTGCCCAGAGGTATGGTGGCAGCTGCAGGCTCAGGAAGCAGCTGCTGGCTCCCCCGTCCTGTGCTCCGCCAGCTGCCCGCCGGGGGCCTGCCCAGCAGATGCATAATAGATGAGGAGGCCCAGCGGGCTGTGCCTGCCTGGCATTTCAGAGCCATTAATGAGCCAGCCTCCTGCTTCCTGCAGCAGCACACAAGCCCCCAGGGCCCCGGGCTCAGTGATCACCAAGAGGAACCACCCAAGGACAGGGGCCACCCACCCAAGCCCACCACTTGGCACAGCGGCATCCAGGAGAGTGAGGGCTAAAGGCCTGGGCTCAGGTTGATGTCATTGTCAGTCTTGGTTCTCTGCTCACTGGCTGCCCCTCTCGGAGCCTCAGTTTCCTCATCTGTAAAATGGGGATGGATAGTAACAATCTATACTCTGTAAGGCTGATGTCAGGATGGAATGAAATATAGTAATTCAGGTGAAGTGACTGGTCCAGGGCCTGGGACACAGGAAGTGCTCCAGATATGGGAGCAACTGGTAGCAGTACTGTCAAGAGCAGACATCTCAGTGAGCAGACGGGCCCGCCTGGCAGGACACATGGGGCTGGGCAGTGACTTCTGTTTTGGGGGCATTCAGGGCCACTTCACTCCCAGCTCCTCTCTCACCCCATAACCAAGACTCCCCCAATTCCTGCAGCTTCACTGTCTCTGATCAAGGTTCCTTCCTCAGCAGAACAGTGAACTGGGTTCAAATCTAGCCCTCGCCAGCTGTGTGACTTTGGGCCACAGCCTTCACTATTCTCAGTCTTGGTTTTGGCCTCTAAATGGGGACGCTAAGGCCAACTTGCAGGACTGATGTCATGATTTAATGGGACCTCCACAGAAAATGCCCGGCACACTATCAGCACTTAATTCTTGCTGGGTTCTGCCTCCTCCTCCCAGGCTCCCAGTTTTAAGGTCAAACTTGACTCTCCCTCTTCCCAGAGATATTTCTAGAACCCTCCTGCCCTGTGCAAGTCCACTTAGTCATTCCTCCACCCTGACAACTCTCCACTCCCCACCCATGTTTTGAGTCCACTTTAAATGTGCAGCCCCCATTCTGTGACTTCTGGGTCCCTAAGCGTTACAGAACCAGAATCACTCACTGTCCCACTGGCTCCCAACCCTCCACTGGGCCTCCTTCCTCTTACACTTGCACACCCACTCTGAGCTCCTCCCCTGCAGACAACCTGCGGACGAGGGGCGGGGAGCCAGAGAAATCCAGCCATGGTCACGTCTGGCCTCTGCCAGGTCTCCCTGCTCCCTGAATCCAAGCCCTTTTAATCCTTTTTAAAGGGGTAGAGAAAATCACACCTCCTCCAGGAAGCCCTCCCAGCCTACTGACAGGTTTTACTTGTTTTACTCTCTGGACACATTCAATTCTATTCCACAAACATCCATAAGCATCTACTGGGTATGGGAAGCTGTGTGAGACCATGTGGAGGACAGAGACACGGGAAGAGTAAGGCCTGGCCTTTATGGGATTCGTGCCAGAAAGTGGGGCCACATCGAGCACAAAAGTGACTCAAGCAACCCCTGCTTTCAAGGAGCTCAGAGGCTGCTTCGTGCTGCAGGGTTATGTGGATGTAGTCAACTCAAGCCAAGTCAACTCAGTGAAACATCAAATTCAACAAACACCTGTTGGGCATCAAGTGGGCTCAGAGAAGGGACCCGACCTGCCCAAGATCACACAACGAGGATGTGGCCGAGGCGGGTTCAGATCCCCGCCTGTCAGACTCTGCAGCCCACGCTCTTCCCCTTCCCCGGGAGGCTCACTACTGTGTGCCCCACAGGCACGAAGGGCAGCAGAGGGCGTTCTAAGCAGAGAACGACTGGGATGGGTCGGGAAAGGACACACCCGGCCAATGGTGATAATGGTGGGCGGGATGTGGCCAGGGCTGTGGAAACGAAAGGGGAGGGTGTCAGAGGAGGGGACAATGTGCGCAAAAGCACTGAGGCGGAGATGACTAGGGCCATGTTTCCACGGATCAGAAACGCAGGGCACTGGAGAAGTGAGCCCCAAACTGGAAAGGGAGGTGGAGACAGGTCTTGAGTGCCTGGAGGTCATGATTAATAGTCAAGATGGCCCCCACTTACTGAGCACTCACTGTATGCCAGGCACAGGCTGGGGCTCAGCAACTGGCTTCCGCGGGCTGGGCAGGGAGGGCCTGGCGGGGTTAGCACCTTGGACAGCAGCTCTGGCTAGGAGGGTACAGGGCAAGGCATTGTGGGTAATAGGCATGCCCTGGGGATTCCAGATCCTTACTCTATAGCAGTGGCAATGAGGCCCAGAGAGGGGAAGGGACCTGCCCAAAGTCACACAGCTGGTCAGTTACTATCAGTCTTGGGACTTTGATGCCATCTCTTGGTTCAGGGCTCCCTACAGCAGGCCTTCTGGGTCGCCCCTCTGTCTGCAAGTCTTCCCGCAGGTGCGCCCCTCGCTCAGACCCTCCCCGTGGCCTGGAGGCCCTGGAACAGAGTGGGTGAGGCTCCGGGCTCTGCAGAGTCTGGAAGATTAAGTTTCAAATACTAACTGGCTGTGTGCGCTTGGACAAGTCACTTCCCCCTCTGTGCCTCACCGTTGTCATCTGTAATTAGAGACGGCAGTCCCTAACTCAGAGACACGGTGAAGAGCATGTGAGATGACGTGTGTGCACAGCAGGTGCTTCACAAGTGGCAGTTGGTGATATCGTTACTGAACAACTTGAAGGAAAGGATGGCTCCTCCTCACCTCTGTCTGCACCTCCCCTGCCCCGCCCCGCTCTGGGCACAGCGACAATCTCGACAATCTCGCAGGAGAGGCTCAAACCAACCAGGCACAGCAGCAGGAGATGAAGCCCCAAAAGGGAGAGGAACTGGCCCCGGGCTGCGTAGGGAGCATCAAAGGGAAATAAAAAGGCAGGCCCTAGAGCTCAGCCTGGGCACCCCACATGCTTCCTGCCCCGGGAGTGGCTTCCCAGGAGGGCTGGGATGTGGGATAGGAGTCTTCCCGCAGCTGGGGGCGCTGCAGGGCCTGCGGACCCCAGGAAACCCCCAGCAGGGGCAGGAAGCAGCAGCCAGAGCCGCTGGGGGGCTCTCCTGCTGGAGGTGAAGTGGCAGCAGGGGCAGCTGGCCAGGCTCACGCGATGCTGGTGCCAGGGACGCCAGAGGGTGCCGGCCTGCCGGGACAGGGCTGCCGTGGGGAATCCCAAGGAGAGGCCGCACCTCCGCCCACTGCCTCTCGGTGTTGGGGAAGCCACAGACGCAGCCGCCCCCTCCCTCCTCCTCCAAAGAGAGAGTGGCCCCCGGCCCAGGAGATGGGGCTGTGGGGGGAGTGGCTCCGAGGGCTGCGTATGGGGTGGGACAGAGGGTCTGGAGGTCAGCGAAAGGGCCAAGGGCACCTCCAGCCTGGCGAGGAGCCACACGGAAGAAACAGAGAAGAGAAAAACGAAGGAAACACTTTAAGTGAGAGCCTACAATTCGCCAGGCCCAGTGTGGGTTTTTTTTTTTCCTTTTTTATAACTTTATGCCCTATTAAATAGGAATTTTAATCCCCATTTCACAGATGAGAAAACTGAGGTTCAGAGAGGTTAGTGAATTGCTGAAGGTCACCCAGGCACTGGCTGAGCCAAGACATGAACCTGATTTGCCTGACTTCAAGGTGAGCTCTGGAAGGTAGCCTGGGGCAGAACCTGTCAGAGGGTCTGCCCACCCCCATGCCCAGAGAGGATGGCTGGAGGGTTGGGGAGGTCTGGCCTGGCATTATGGGGGGTGGGAATGGATTGGGGGTGTGTGCAGGGGTCCTGAGAGTCCCCAGTACTCACCACACACTCTGGCGAGGGCTGAAGGACTTGTCCACCCTGAAACACAGCAAGAGGGGCAGGTGGTGAGGAGGTGTCGGGCCCGCCCCCACTGCCCTGCCCTCCCAGGGGCTGGAGGTCCCGTTTCCAAGGATTCCTGATGCAGTCACTGTCTCCCTCAGGCCACAGGGGCCCTAATGTCAGATCAGGGACATAGGAAGGCTAGGGGGTTAAGGAACCAGGAAGAGGCGGGATTGGGGTACGGGGAGGGAGCGGGGGCTGTGGGGCTCAGTGTGGGTATCTGAGGACAGGAGGAGTTAGGCAGTGATACGGCAGTTTGGGGGTCAGAGCAAGGATGTAGGGGTGCAGCTGGACTAGCTTAGGGCACTTCCAGACAGGATCCAGGGGTGTGCTGAGTGTCTGTGGTTTATGGAGGGCAAGAAGAACAGGACCCTCCACCAAGCCTCACAGCCTGCCTCAGTCGCACAGCTGGAGCACACGCATGTCCGCCCAGGGGACCAATGCCTGGGAATCTGAGAAAGGACCATGAGGAGCTCCCCCCCCCTCACCCCAACACACACATACCCTGCTACCTCAATTTGGGGGGCACCCCCAGACTTTGTCTTCCCCAAATCCTCCCAGATCTGGCCTCAGGGAGAGGGTAGGAGCAGTGCCCCTCCCAGGTTTTCCCCCCACTGCCTTCCGAGGGCACCTTGGGGCTGGGGAGGGCTGGGCAGCTGTTGGAACAACAAACAACTCCTGCCTCCTGCCCAGAGGCAAGAAGGGAATGCGCAGGGAGCCAAAAACAGGACTCCGCCAGCTAGGGGGCATCTTCCAGAGAGGCAGGGCTGGGGGCTCCCCGGAGCCAGCTAGTGCGGAAGGTTGACTCTGCAGATGGGCAAAGTGAGGCCAAAGAGGCCAGGACTGGCCCAAGGTCATACAACAGGACCAGCCCCACCTGAGCCACCCCTCTGGGTCAGCTGACCAGAAAACTCAGGGCCCAACCCAGGCTCCTCTGGCCACCTGACAGCCAGCAAGGCCCCAGATTAGGGGGGCAGCCCTCTTGTCTCCCACCCCACCCGCCTCTCTACTGGAGTCTCCTTGGAAGTTGAACATCCAGAGAGGGGACACACCTTGGGCACAATCCCTGTAGCTCAGAGAGCACCGACTGTGTGCCAGCGGCACTGCACAAAGACCAAGTGCTCCACACCCCAAGGTGGGTCAGGTGTGTCCCTCTGATAGCAGGAGGCAGGGCCAAGGTCATGCAGCTCCTTGGCTGGCCAGGGAGGGGCCCTGGGCCCAGTCTGTCTCACCCTTCTTCCTTCCGGTTTGCCACATCTCTGCCTGAGGCAAAACTCTCCCATCCCACCTCTGTACCCCTCCAAGGTGGGCACTTGGGGTCAGGAGAGACAGTGACTCCAGGATGGATGTGACCTGCCCCCACCCCCACCAGGCCCCCAGGCCCTGGCAGCCCTGCGAAAAGGGGTTCCCAAGAGCCAGAGCGCATGCTGTAGGGGGAGCCTGGTGCCCAGGGTTGGCAGGGGCCTGCTAATGGCTCTAGGTGCCCTTCTTCCAGATCCTCACCGGAGGGGCCCAGCAGCTGCCTCCCCCCGACCTGCCTGCCCCCACCCCCGCACGCCTATACACGCAGGCACGGTCGCGCGCGCGCGCGCACACACACACACACACACACATTCACACACACACACAGGCCCAGTCTGCCCCCTGCAGCAGTCACATACACGAGCACCACTGTCCTGGGCTTAGACACAAACACGGCCATGCCGTCCTGTGTCCCCACACGTGTGCATGGACGCCCAACGGGCACGCACAGCAACGCACACGCAAACACGCTGACCAACACAACATGCTACGCGCGCTTGGCTCGAACGCTCCCCCGACACACACGACACTCAGTCCCAGTCACAGCCACCCCTCCCACCCCACGGCGGGACAGCGGCGCGCGCACGCAGCGCACGGGCGCCCTCGCACCCGCACACGCGCCCGCGCACACGCACTGCCCGCGCCGCGCCCGCGCCGCGCCCCTACCCGCCGTAGGCCCCGAAGGTGAAGCTGCGCTTCCGGCCGCTCATGGTGCCGCCGCCGCCGCCCGCCGCGCCTTCCCCGCGCCGTCTTCCCCGCGCCCGGGTCACCTTGGCAACGCGGCCGCCCCGCCCGCGGCACCGCCCGGTCTGTCCGGCCCCTGCGGGCTGCGGTCCAGGCCCCGGCAGTCAGCGCAGAAAGGGCCGCTTGTTCGCGCCGCCCTCGGCCGCCGGGCGGGGGCTTCTCGGGCGCTCGGAGCCGGGCTCGGCGGGGCGGGGCGGACCCTCCACCCCCAGCCCTGCGACCGGGGCGAGGCCTGCGGGCAGCGTCCCGGGCTGCGGACCCCCTGCGGGGGCGGCACGGCCTTCCAGGCCCGCTCGAGCCACCAGGCTCGGTCGGCGGCTCCGTCGCCATCATCACCGGGGAGCGCCCAGCGGGCCGGGACAAGAACTTGGAACCCGGGGTCAGACGGGGCCGCACCGTGGGCAAGCCCGGCCCTCCCCGTACCCCGAATTGCTCATCCGTAAAGGGGACTCATCCCGCCGCCTCTGGGGCCCTTGATGACGGACTGAGTTAAAGCGCGTCAGTGCTCGGCCCAGGCCCTGGCACACAGCAAGTGCTCACTCGATGCCAGCGCCGAGAGTCCGCGCTGGGCGTGAGACGCTGCTCTTCCGGCGAGCGAATGAATGAAGGAAGGAACAGTCTCCAATAGCCCTTTATTGCTCTTATTGCCCGCTCTTACCCCTTTCCCGGCCCCCGCGGCCCTGGTGAGGAGGAGCAGCGGGGAACGGTGGAGACGCCCCACCCACTTCTTGAGAAGCCATCAGCTCACGTTCCCTCACTCAGCAACCTGGGAGAGGGAACTGGGCTGAGTCCTGCAGCCAGTCACTCATTCACAAACACGCTCCAAGTCCCTCCTCGGCCCCGGCTCACCCAGAGCTCCCAGTCCAGTGCTCTGCCCCATAGTGGGCTGTCTCCGCCACCCAATGGAGATGTCGGCGGACAGCAGGTCACTAGCCACGCCCCCAGGACTCACCACCCTCCTCGGCAAAACCCACTCTGCCCACCACAGAGGGCAGGATTATTATTCCCCCACCCCCTGCACCCAGGGCGGCTCCCAGAGCCTTGAGGTCTCTATGGGGTTGTCTTTAAAGGCACCGCAGGGCACAGACGCAGGGGGGATGCGGGAGGAAGGACAGCCAAGGGCACAGGACTGGGCCACAGGGAGACTTCAGAAGCCTTTCAGGAACTGTCCCACCTGGTCCCGGGGCCAGGGCTTGCTTAGCTCCTTCTTCCCCCAGGAAATGACTGGTCTAGGTACTGGGCTCCACAGTCTGTCTCACCCGGGCAGGAGTAGGTGGCGCTGCGGTCGCCCCATTTCAGACATGAAGAAACTAAGACCCTCACGGCAATTACTTCTCTCTTGGGGATCTGCCCCCAGCCCCTCCCTCTTCTCCCCCTGCGCCTCCCCTCCGCACATGCCCTGGGGGGCGGAGGAGCCCTCACGAGCCCCCTGCGGAATTCAGAGGCTGGGGGAGGCAGGCCTTCTTTCCTCACCAAGAGCTACCTCCTTGCTCTCAGCTCTCAGAGGAGGGCTCCCCCTCGGCAAGGTGCCCCTTCTGCCCCGGGCATGGCTGCAACTCCTGGGTGGACGGACCACCCTAGGGCAGTGTGGGAAGCCCACCCCTCGCAGGGCAGTCGGTGAGACTTCTGAGGCATGGGCCCCGGGAGCACCGAGGAGAGAGGAGCTCCCTCCTCCCTTCCTTCCGCCCTTCCTCCCTTCCTTCCTTTCAGGGGGTGGTGCAAGTGGAACGAGGGGCTAGGCTTGGGCCGCGGGGGTGTGCGCAGCGCTTGGCCTGGGGCCCGGACTCCAGCCCCATCTGGGCTGCTGCACCCCCTGAGACGCAGACCTCCGTCTTGCCAGTCTGCCTTTTCAGCGGGAATGACTCCTGAGTGGGCTCTGTAGGCCCAACTGGCAGGGCAGCCAAGGGGCCGCCAACATGCCAAGTTTCCCAGCCGGGCCCGGCCCCCAGGAGGCCCTGCTGGTGCTGGGACAGTGGGCCCTTGAGAAGGGCCATGGGGGCTACAGGGTTCCCACCGAAGACAAAGAGCCCAGTGTGGGCTCCGGCCTCGGCTCTGACCAGCTGCAGCTGCCTCATTGGCAAGGGATGGGGGTGGGGATGGGAGTGGGGGTGGTTAGTGGGGGTCACGTTGTGTTGGCTAGAGATGCAGGAGGACACCCCCTGGCCAGCTCCTGCTCCCTAGCAATAGAAGAATTTAAATACATCTTTTTAACCTGCAAGACCACTTCCAAGAATTTCCCCTCTATATCACAGCACGTGAGTCTGTGGTGAATGGCCAGGGACAAGGGACAGTGAGGCATGTGCTTATATCCTCATCTTTGTGAATCCCCCCGCCCCCAGAGTTAAAATCCCAGCTCTCCCACTTGTCAGCTGTGTGACCTTGGGCAAGTTACTTAAGCTTTCTGTGCCTTAGTTTCTTCATCTGCAAAGTGGGGTTGATGATGAAAATAACAGTACCTACTTCAAAGGGTTTTGCCAAGGATTCAATACGTTATTAATTATAAAGCATTGAAAATAGTACAGTAATTAGCACTTAGCATGTGTTTGTTAAATAAAACATTTGCTGCAGCAGCATCATCTGTATTAGGCTGAACTATAAGAAATGGACATTTTTGTAAAGCTAGCAAAGGTTTATTAGTAAGGATTCCAAAACAAGCAAAACGGACATCCGGAGGGAACTGGCTCAATAAGTGATGGTCCATTTACACCATGCAGTACCACGCAGCTGCGGGAGAGAACGGGAAGGTCTATGTGTGGGCATGGGGAAGACCTCTGGGACAGACAGACACACACACACACAGAGGCAGTGTAGCATAGGACCAGCGCTGGCCTCTGATGCTTCCCAGCGGTGTGGCCTCAAACACACTGTTTATCTCAGAGACACTGGCTTCCGCTGGCCCACAGTGCCGGGGAGCTCACTGCTTCAGTGAGCACAGAGTGGGTGCTTGCTGACTGGCACTGGGAAGTCATTGCCATCTTTAGGGGTGAGGTAGAGTCCCCCTTCTTCCTTTGCCTCCAACCTCTTGCCCAGAAAACAGAGCCGGGCTGCCTTCTAGGGTCAAGGCCCTCCCTCTAGGAGGAAGCCTCCTCTCTGGGCCTCCTAGATTTGTACCCAAGTTGTTCAAACAGTTGCAAAACTGCGTGAAGGAGGAGGGAGAGGGAAGGGTGCAGGGGTGGAAGGCTGCAGAGTTCCCATTCCAAGTGCACCCTGTGTTGAACTCTGGGAGTTCCACCCACCTGCCTCCAGCCACCCACCACCCCAATCCTTGGCAGGGAAATGCAAGGGCAGAGGGAGGGGCAGACCCCTGGGATGATCTCAGGCCTGGGCTCCAGATGGGGCAGGCGGGGCCGACTCTTGCCAAGGTCCCACCAACCTCCTCCCCTCTCCAATCATTCCCATTCAGGATATCTTCCTGGGGCCTCCTGTGCAGGAGACCAAGCAGCCCTGGGCTTCCTGCCCTGGCCTAAGCAGCCTCCCACGAGGTTTTGCATTAATAATTTTTCCTCTCTGGGCCTCAGTTTGCTCATCTGTTAAACACCCACTCTCACTTTGCTGGGTTAAAGACATAACAATGGAAAAATGCATTTGCCCTGAGAGAATTCCACCAGCTCAGGAAGTATCATTATCCTTACTTAGCCTATGGCCTTTCCAGCCAAGCCACACCTACCCAATCCCAAGGAGCTGCAAACCCTGGACTTCAGGAGAAGGAGTCTCTTGGGGGGTCCCCAGGCTCTGGGAAAGTAGGGAAGAGTGGGTGTAGCTTGGCTTACATCTGCCCAGTGAGGTTACTGACCCAGCTATCTCTTGCCCTGGCTCCAATACCCTTAACCCACTCGATGGATTCCTCAGACCCCGGCCTACTCAAAGTGTCCCCATTGGGGACCAGGACAATCTAGCCTGGCCAGAATGGCCAGAGTACATGCCCCCACTCAGGCCCCCACACCTGAGGCTGTATCTCTGGTCTCCCCACAGATCATGTGCCTCAAGGGTCCCTGGGAGCACAGCCCTTTGGACACTCGTGTACACTTTTTCTTCATTCATTCAACTCCTATGTATGGAGCCCAGCCACATGCCTATCACTGCTCAGACACTGGTGATAGAGTATGAACAAGACAGACAAGGTCTCTGGTAGACCTGTGTGCATCCCTGCACACAAACCTTCCCAGGTCACACACACACTTGCCCATGTACGATGCTGTGCACGGCGATATCTGACTCACGCGTATAGAGAGCACATCAAGATCAAATGCACGCAGAGGTGTCGCAATGAACGTCAGCCCCTACACTGCAAACCCACATGCACACACACGTGCAAAGGTCAAGTCAAGCTCACACCCACAGGTCCTAAATCAGTACGTGCTCACCTAATGACTATGGCTGGGTTTGTGCACGTATGTGAACACACACCAGTGACAACGGATCCATGCACAGAAATCACAGGCCCACATGCCCTCATTCAAATCACATTGTGTTTATGCAGTATACACACAGACACATGTGCACACACCTACACATCACATACACACACGGAGCATCCAGCTAACTACTGGGAAGAAATAAAGGTAGGGAGAGAATGTCTCTTTGGGGGTCAGAGAGGTGTGCAACTGCTGCATCTTCCAGGACAGCAAAGAGTGGAGGCCAAGGCCACTCTCACATGTTACAGGCTGGAATCCAGCCAGCCGCCCTCTCCTACCTCGCCTGCTAAGGCTGTGGCCCTCCCAACCCATTTTCAGGGGCAGGTGGACAAAGCTGGAGGGACACTGCTTGATGCCAGAGTTCGCTCAGGACAGGTGGGCTGACTGAGTCCTGTTCTGAGGACAGGCTGGGTGTGGCTCAGCCCGGCTGCCACTCACTGTTCCCTGGCACAGGCCCCTTCCCGTGTCTGGCCTCTGCTGGTCCACCTGCAAGACAGGGAGGGGGTTTCCCAAGAGTTCCTTAAGATGTCCCCTGCCACTGGATCAGCCAGTCTGGGACTTCGTGAGCTCTTCTCCACCCGCACCAGGCCCCCGCCGTGGCGGTGGTTCTCAACAGGGGCAGCTCTGCCCCCTAGAGGGCATTAGGGAAACACATGAGGGTGGCTTTGGTCCTCAGCGATTACTGGGGGTTCCCACCGTCATTCCGTGGGTGGGGGGCCAGGAAAGCTCTGCTGGAGACAGTCCCACTCAAGGAAGACTTGCTGTGCGTTAAATATCCCCCTAGACATGTGGGTGAACAGCTTGTGTAACCCACACTAGAACCTAACCCTGGTTTACTTATGAGTATTTTTTGATGTGGCCTTAATCCGTAATGAATTTTTCAGGGGTGCAACTACTGGAGCCATTCTAACCAGAGGTCAGCTACAGCTACAGCGACGTGTTTTCTGCTCTTTAATCTAAAGGTATATATTTTTATAAATAGGTGCAAGCATGTGATTACTTAATCAACTCCTGGGGTGTGGTCATGGCAGAGCATTCATCTAGGGAGGTTTTTACTTCTCTTATGGCAATATAGCGTCGGGCGTTGACATTAGGTGTGTAGGCAGGTTTCTTACCTAGGGATGTCATGACAGGAAAATAACGCTTTTTGAACGCGTGTTGTTGTAAAATGGGCCCGGGGAGTCGGCGGCGGTCCCGGACGCCCCCAACTGGCCACCACGGGAACTGCAGGAGCGGGCCGGACGCTCCAGGACCAGGGACAGCGCCCTGAGCCCGCGCCCCGGGCGTCTCCCCCTCGGAAAGGTGGGGACCCGGAGCCGCCCGGAGGAAGCGCCCCCACGTCCCGGCCGCGCGCTCGCCACCCCCGCACTCCGTCACCCCTCGCCCGGCGCGGAGGCGGCCCCAGAGCCTGTGCGCTCCCTTCTCCCCGGCGCCAACCGCCGCGCCCCTCGCGGCCCACAATGGCACACCTGCGCGCCACAATGGCGGTCCCCGCGCCGCCGCCCACCGTGTTCTCGCCGCCCCCTCTCCCAGGAGACACATTAGCTCCGTGCGCAGATCACGGAGCCGCACCTACGCGCCCCGGGACCTCTGTGATCCTAACGACAGCCCGGAGGCAGATCGTGCAAGAGTTTTATGTCTGCCAGGACTTACGGGGCACACTGAGGCTTGCAAAAGGCAGACGGTCCTCGAGACCTCAGACCCTGAGTAGCGGCTCAGTAACAGCAGCTACTAGTCCCAGAGGCCTTGTGCCAAGCACTGTCATTCAGTTCTCATGTCCGCCCTGTGAATTAGATACGGTCATCTTCCCCATTTCACATATCTGGAAACCAAGGTCCCAGGGGCCTGTGGCTTGCCCAAGGTTCACTGGGGGCAGAAATGGCTGTAAAGATCCTCTGAGGTCCTCACTGTGTTCTGAGTCACCCTCAGGGAGACTCATGCCACGAAGAAAGCCCTTCAAACAGTGCACGCTGCCCTGTGTGTACCGGGCTGCTCTGTCCTGACATCCTCAGAGGCTTGAACGCCTCCTCGACCTCAGGTGGGGCATGGGTCCTCACATCCCTCGCAGAGGAACCCCATCTCTCCATCCTCACAAGCTTTAGCCTCACAAAGCACCTCCCCAGAACACACAGTAGGTGCTTAATAGATGTTTGCTGCTCGGTAAAAGTCCTTCCTCCCAGGAACAAGGATTCTAAACATAACCACACAGCCTGGGCACAGAGCCTGCACACAGAAAAGGGCAGAGTGAGCCCGTGGGTAAGGGCACAGACACGACCGCTGGACCAAACTGAGGTTCCAGCCCAATCTTGATCTGTGTGACTCTAAGCCTCAGCTTCCACGTCTGGAAAATGGAGATAATACTAGCTCTTAGCTCACAGGGTGATAGTGTTAAACAAGGTGATGCACATGACAGCTCAGTGCCTCGTGCCCATGAAGGGCTTGCATGGTGGTGGTGGTGAATACTGTTGCCAGTAGGGTCTTCTTTGGGGTGTACAAAGCCCGGGAAACCCCCTTCTAAGTCATACCCCCATTTCCCCCAAGGGTAAATCAGATACACTGTGGGCATGAGGGCAGAGAAAGAGGTTGCAAATGCACAGTCTGGGACTGGGGTGGGGAAGGGAGGAAGGAGAGGCAGCCGTCTTTGGTGGGATCAGAGAGCTTAGCAGTGTCTGAGACCCCCCGCCTCACCACCTAATCTCCAAGCCTCACCCCCCGATCAGTTGCATGGTCTCCTCATCATAGTCCGCATGCCATAAATGGTCGATGAATGAATGGCGTCCTATGTCAGCCATGAACAAAACGAAATAAAAGCGATGTTATTCCTATCGTAATACATACGGGGCTGGCATAGACATGGGTTTGGAATCAGATGGACCAGTGTTTGAATTCCTGCTCTGTCATTTACTGGCTTGTGACATTGAGCCATTTCCATCACTTCTCAAAGCCTCGGTTTCTTCATCTGTAAAAGGGGATGGTAATGATATTTAATAGTAACTACTACTTACCTCATAGGGTTGTTTTTAGGACTCAGTGTAAAGTGCTTAGCCCTGGCACACAGTAGGCGCCAAGTAAATGGGGACTGTCTTTAGCGCTGTTACCGGCCACGTGCTAGTACATGAGCTCAGCCAGGAGACCTAAGTTCTGGACCCAGCTCCACCGCTGGCTCATGGTGTGATTGCAGGCAGGTCCCTATCCTTCTCTGGGACCCAGTTTTCTTGTCTGTGTAATCAGGGCTCTCCAAGGGCCCTTCTTAATCTGATTTTCTGGGGCAGCCTAAGCCCCACGGGCATGGCAGGCAGGGAAGCCTCCTGGGAACAGCTCTGCCCACCAGTCTGTCACTGCCCGCATGGAGAAGGGGGCAGGGGGTTCCCATGACAAGGAGGAAGGTGGCATCACTGGGCATCCCAGAACCTCACCTGATACCTGCCCTGTCCCCAAGCAGACTTCTTGGATGCAGCCCCACCGCTGATGCAGGATGCAGCCCAGAGCCAATCACATGGGTGCCAGGCCTCAGGGGGCCTCAGATGGTGCGATGCACTCAGGGGAAGAGACCCGGGTTTGGAGCCCAGTACCAAGGTCGGCTCTGTGCCCAACTCCTCACCTCTCTGAACCTGTTTCCTCAGCGATAAAATGCGATGAGAATAGCAACCTCCACACGGGGCCGGTGGCCCCAAGGGCTCTGGCACACACGGAGGCAACCCAGATGTGAATGCCCTCTGCGAATTACTACCATCGGGCATAATCATGATAATTATTATCTGTAAAATGAGGAGGCTGGACCAGCTGATCTCTGTGGGCTCCTTTCCAGCTCGGATGCTGAGGATTTCTCAGGTTTCTGAGCTGGGAGTTCGCACAGAGGCAGGGCCGGGAGAAGACAGGGTCTGTGGGATTTCGTGTCCACGGGAGGCTCTGCCGAGTCTTCCCCATTAGTCCTCTTCCTGGGGTGTGGGAGCCTTTCCAGGTTCACAGGGGCACCCTTACCGCCCTCCCCCAGGGCTTCGAGCCCCTAGAAACAGGCCTGGACGAGCCCCTGGGACAAAGACCTCACCTGTCCCAGTCCCCAGGCCACAGCCCTTCCTGGCTGGAGGGGTGTAGGTGTCGGTGGTACCCCGAAGGACAGACGAGCCTGGCACCTGTGCCCTGCCCTTGCCCCAACCCTATGCTGTCTGGGCCATGGCTCAGGGATTCCAGGAAGCTTCTGGTTAGGGGAGAAGCAGATGGGGCTGAGTGATAGAACACAGGTAGGGGCCTTAATTGAGCACTTACAGTGTGCCAGGCCCTATGCTAAGCACTTTGCATGGATCTATCTCACTTAATCCTCAAAGCAATCATTATTAGCAACACTGAGAGGCTCAGAGAGATTAAATAGCCTGCCCGGAGTCCCCCAGTTTATGAATGGCAGGGTCTGAGAGTTGGATTAAGGGCTGTCTGGCTTCCCTTTTACCCTCTTTGGCTTACTGCATGCAGACGGGGAGGGGGGAGGGTGCAAGGCTAGAGCCTTCAGGCCTGTGGCATCCTTAGCCTGCTGCCCAGGTCGGCACGAGTGCCTGCAGCAGTCTGCTGGAGGTGGGTGGCTTCTGTCTGGACCTCCAAGATCAGGAAAGAGGTGTGAGGCTTGCTTTCCCTCAGCCCAGGCCTCATCCTGGCAGCCCCTCTAGGGTCCACGACACTGCTCGCTTTGGAGAATGAAGAAATCAGGGCTGCCCTGGCAGTTCTGGCACTGAGCTTGCAGGCAGAGAGAAGTTTCCAAGGTCACCCTCCACCAGCCACCTCCACCCCATCCCTTGAGCCCTCACTCAACGAGTCTGGCCTTCGAGAGGACTGTCTGCTGAGCTGGAGACCGGGGTGTCCCTTCCTCACCAACTTGGGGCCTGAGTGCAGGAGCCGAGCATGGGGCTGGACCCACTTGCCTCACGTCCCCCTCTCCCTTCGCTCCCCCCAGCAGCCTGGCTGCAGCAGGCACGTGGCTCCTGTGGCCTTGAGAGGGTCACAGCCTCTCGGGTGACTCAGGTGTCTGATCCTCACCCACTGTCCCCCGCCAACCTTGCCAGCAGCTTCAAATTCTCAGGGTAGCCTGGGGAACAGGTACTGTATTTGCAAGAAATGCTGTGATTCCCTCAGAGACACAACACACCTGGGGCTCACACGACAGTCACCGGCTCCGACTCATTGGAGCCGCACTGCAAAGGCAGCAACTGCATCCACCCGTTCCCCAGACAGAAGGGGAGGCTCAGAGAGGCTGCACAGCTTGCCTGAGTGCACCCTGCTAGTGGGCCGGGGCCACGGGGGAACACAGGCTCCTGACTTCCTGTACAGATGACAGCCCCTGGCTCCCCTGCTCTCACAGCAACCGAGTTCCCTGATGGCTTGGTGCTTCGGTCCTCTTGCCCCTGGGATGGAAGACGCTGGAAACCTCTCCTTTGTACGCTGGGGGAAAACAAGGCCCAGGGAAACAGGCAATGGCAGGGCAGAGAACTGTGCTAATTCCTCATTCCTGGCTGGCCAGTGGGCCTGGCCAGGTACCCAAGGTCTGTCCACGGAAGGCTCAGCCCGCCCCTCTGATGTGTCTCACACTGGCTGTTGGGGAAACGCAGACTCCTCTGCCTGGCATTCAAGGCCCTTAATAAACTGATTCCAATGAGTCCCTGCACACGCCTTCTACTGAAGCCAAACTAGCGTCCTGATTGCCACCTCCCAGCCTTTGCCCACACTGTCGCTGGCCACGCCACCAGGAATACCCTCCTTCCCCTCACTGTGCAACTCTTAATTCTACGAATGACCACATTATCATTTACTGAACACCTACTGTGTGCCAGGCACGGACTCCTCAAGGGGGAAAATCACCCAACTCAGTGCCACCTGCCTTGGAAATGTGCAGTTATGGACGAATTCCCACCACTCCCAAATCACTGAAGAAAAGGCTTATTTTTTCTAACAAGAAATATTTGAAGTTTTTAAAAAAGATTTTTCTCCAGATTTTTCCAGTGTTTCTTTTTCCTTCTGTGCATCTCTACGTTTTTCTCTGAGTGCAGCTCTGTGTGTTTCGAAGCATCTCCCAGCCCTCATGTCTGATCCTCATAAACCACACTCCCAGGAGCCCACATCTCTGTCTTAGGGACAAGGAAATGAGGCACAGAGAAGGTAAGTGACTTGTCCAAAGTCACACAGCAGAGACTGGATTTGGATTCCTGGCGACTCCCAATCCATGTCCTTTTAGAGCCAGACAAATGCAGTGTTTGCTACGTTAGTCTTCCCAACCCTTGGAACAAAGCCATCAGGCAGGTACTGTGATCCCCACTTTACAGATAAAGAAACAGGCTCAGAGAGATGGAGTAACTTGCCCCAAGTTGCACAGTTAGTCACTGGCAAAGTCAGAACTCAAACTCACATCTGCTGTCTCCAAAAGGAGGCCCGAGGGAGGGTGGCCTCACGTTGGCAGAGGTACTTACTAGCAGAGTGGGCAAGTCACTGTCTTACCTCCTCATCTGGAACATGGCCACAGTAATGCATACCACACCGAGCTGTGGTAGGGACTGCAGGATGCCATTCCCAGCTCATCTGTGTGTCCCTGCGGCCCGTCATGGTCCCTGGGATACACTACATGCTCATTAAATGCTTAGTGAATATGCAGACGAGGTCTCGACCACTGTGACACACACAGCAGGAAGAGCTTATGTTTTTTTTCCTTTCTTCCACTAGGGAGGGCTGGTGTCCCAGTGGAACCCTATGTTTTGGGGTGTCCCTCCACCAGCACCCCTCTGCCTCTTCTCCCTTCCTCCTCTCTGAGTCACTGCTTGCAATTGCCAGTCTTTAGCCCTAAAAATAGAGCACATTTTGAGGGATAAAAATACCCCCAGATGTAAACTACAACTGCAGGCCCCTGCCCTCGGGTCCCCCTCTTCTTGGGGCTAATGCAAGGGGGTTATCCCAGGAAGTCCCAGGACTGGCAACCCCTGCTTGACTCTAGTGTGGACCGAGGGTCTCCAATCTGCAGGAAGTCCTCAGGCAGGGGTCCCCTCATGCCCCACACTGCCCAGCAGAGCCAAACTTCCTTCCCTTATTGGCATGGGGCTGCCACCTCACACCTCTCACTTTCCTCACTCCCCAGCCAGGCTGAGCTGCCTCCCAAAGCTGGAGCTGGGCCCAGAGAGGGAAAATGATTTGCCTGGGCCACACAGCCAGCGAGAGGCAGGGCGAGGCTCGCAGGGGCACGGCCAGGGTGCTGGGGCCCAGTCTGGCAGAGGTTATGCCGTGCAAGGAGGTGAGCAGAGGAGAACTCAGAGGATTCCCCTCCCTTCACACCAGCTGGCTCCCGGCCTTGCTGGGAGGACAAAGCAGAAACTAGGACTTGGCAAAGCCTCTGGCAGAGGTGGCAGAGGAAAGGGAACCCCAGAGTTGCTTGGCTGCTGTGCTGGGGCATGTCCTGTCTTGGGAGGGCCTGTGGGACAGACACACCTGCAGGAGCAAAGGGGTAGCTTGGGTAAGAGGCTCCTCTGACAACCTGGAGTGTGTGTGTGTGTGTGTGTGTGTGTGTGTGTGTGTGTTTGTGCTGGGGGATGGTGCTGGCAGGAGAGGAGGGTCCACTGAGGGAGAGACACCAGTTTCACGGTATTCTTAGGGTCAGCCGCGCTGGGCTCACATGCAGCAGAAGAGGGAAGGTGAGGCTTGGCTGGGGGTGATCAGAGGGGCCTCTGCCCCTCCCCCTGGGCGATGAGGCATTTGCATCCCACACGCAGGAAGCTGATGTCATGCATGCGTGTGCGCACCCATGGTGGCCTGGGTGTGGGTGGGTGCATGTGCATGTCTGCCAGGTTCATTCTGGAGGGCGTAGGGTTTCTGCGTGTTCCTTCCTGCATGTGATGTATCACGCGCGCGCCCTGGAGGAGATGATGGAGTGGACGACAGCCGGACCAGGGCCTCCGCGGAGGCTCTTCCTCTTGCCAATGGCCTCCTGTGTGTGCACACGTGTGCCGCCGTCTGGACGGTGTATCTCTCAGTGTCTGTGCTGTCAGGGTCTTGGCCTGGGTGTGTCTCTGTGTTCCCGTGTCTGGGTCTCAGGGTATTTGTGAGTCAAAATGTGTTTGCATTTGTGTCTGGCTGTGCACAGGTCTCAGATGTTTGCATAGCACGTGTGGCTGCTCAGCAGCCTCTGACAGCCAGGACAAAGGCCTCCGCAGACAGACAGGTGGTGCGGAAGACAGACCTGCCCAGGAGTCCTCAAAGGGCCTCTTGGCCTCAAGACTCAACAGCCAGCCAGGGGTGGGGCCGGGTGAGATGAGAGGCAGGTGGGGAGCAGGCGCTCGGTGCTCCCTCACCCCAGGCCTGTGCAGACCCTCTGGGGGGCCTGAGCCTGAGCAGCAGAGACCCCCCCGCCACAAGCCAAAAGGAGCCCTGCTGCACTCCAAGAGCCCAAAGGAAGGATCTTGTCTTCTAGGGGGTGGAGGGTGGTTAGAGCCAGGAGGGGGGGTCTTCTGAGACCCTGCCAAGCAAGCACCTTGGGGAGGACAGAAGAGGAGAGGGCTTTACCCAAGAAAGGCAGTGAGCTGTGAAGGTCCCAGGGTAGGGGGCACTATTGTGACCGTGGGAAGGGGTGGCAAAATGAGCCCAGGACTCCGGACCCGCTCCTCAGCCTGAGCCAGCCTCCCCCCTCCACCCACCCCAGGCAGCAAAGGGTGGGTCACTGTGGACCACTCTGCCGCACCGCTGTGGAGATCTGCCCTGAATTAGGAGTCGGAGAACCGAGATCCCAGCCCTGGCTGAAAACGACTCAGTGACCTCGGGCAGTTGATTTAGCCTCTCCAAGCCTCAGTTTCCTCATCTGTGCAATGGACACCTCAGTGCCCACTGTGAAACATTGCTGTGGATGGGGAAAGTGATCGCGCCACCTGAGGATTGGTCACTACCCTGGATCCTTTCCAAGGCTGTTAAGGCACACTCACCCCTGGCCCAGACCCTCCGACTGCCAGGGGGCCTCAGAGTGAGGCTGAGGCCCTGGACAGGGGATAGGGGACCCCAAGGCCAGCTGGGCCTGACTACAGCCTCCCCTACTCAGTCGCTGCCCTCAGGCCCCCTGTGCCAGCCCAGAAGCCCATTCAGGGGCACCGCCATCCCCCAGCTTCTTCCTTCAAACACCCTCAGGAAAAAGGGACCCTGCCTTGTGCAGGAGGGCCAGGAGCCTTGGACCCAGCTTCCTATTGGGGGAAGTCATATTAACACCATGTCACCTCATTTCTCCTTGCCTTGCCCTGCTGCCTCCCATCTGACAGGGCTTCCCTCAGCGCCCCTCCTGCCAGCCACAGGGGTCTGCCCCCCTGACTTTGACAGGGAGGGGACTGCAGCACAGAGGCCAGGGTGTGAGCCAGGGGTGGGGTCCCTCCTGATTCCACCCAGGCCTGGGCTATGACCCCAACGAGGACTCTGAGGTCATGGACAGGTGGGGTCTGGCTACTAGAGGTGGGAGTGGGCGTCACTCACCTCCTGAGCTTGTTTGTGTGTGTGTGTGTGTACACAGAAGGTTTCTTCCCCAAACCCAGGCACCCCGCTGCTGGCACCAAAGCGCCTGCAGGACACGGGAATGGCCCTGTGAATTCCCACCGAGTCCTCAGATCCTGCCGAGCCAGGGGAGGTGACGAGGGGGTGCCCAACTGCGTGACGCGTGTGCCCTGCTCCGCGGCAGGTCAGGGACAGGGGGCGGGAGGAATGTGCTCTGTCCCTGGGGATGCAAGGACATCACTGCCTTCCCAGCTCAGGGTCGTTGGGCCTGAGCGCCCCCTCTTCCCTGCTCTGAGGACCCGAGCGCCTCCCCTTGGGAGGGGGGTGCCAGGGCTTGGGCCCCTCCCCAGGGATAGAGGAAACGCGCCCACTTCTCTACAGTCCCTCCTCTAAACCCAAGGCGCCCCCTCCTCTGGGTGGCCGGAAAACAAGACTCCCCATCCGCCCAGGGGGGTGGGACCCGAGCCCCCCAGCAGCTGCCTGGTCCAACGCCCGTAGGCGGGGGTCTCAGCCGGCTCCGGCCAGGCCTCCCCCCACTCCTCCGGCCGCTGTCAAGCCCAGGCTGCGCGAGCCCGGCGGCGCCCCCCCGCGCCCCTGGAGACCCGGCACCCGCCCGTTCGCCCCCGCCCTCCCGCCCGCGCGGGGTCTTGGCAGCCGGCCGACGGGGGCCGGACACCTCGGTCCCCTTCCCCTTCCCAGGGCCGCCTCCCCGGCGGGGCGCACTCACCCGCGGGCCTGGCCTGGGGGCGTCCTGGGCTCGGCACTCCGGTGCCCGCGGCAGCCGCTGCAGCTCTGCTCGGACGCGGTCGCCGCCGCCGCCGCCGCCGCAGTTCGGGGAGGGGGACGTCACGTGACCGCGGAGCGCTCCTTGCCGGCGCCGCTCCCCCCTCACTGCGGAGCCCGAGCCGCGGGCGCGGGAGTAGCCGGGGGCCCCCGCCCCGCCCGGCACCCCTCACCGCAGGTCCCGGAGGCGGGCTCTCTGTGCCCCCATTTTACGGGTGGGGAAACTGAGGACCAGAGAGGGACAAGGCCCGGCTCAGGGATACACAGCTCCACAGCGGCAAGGCCTGGGCGAGAGCCCAGCGGTCCAACCAAAAGCCCATGCCCCAGGGGGACGGGACAACTTCTGGGGCAAGCGGGGACCACAGGAGAGGTGGGGGACACGCCCTAGGCCCCCATGGGCTCCGCTTGTCTGCAAAGGCGGGGAGGAGGAGAAAGGCGCACAGGTTCCGCTGGGCTGCACGTCCTTCGCGCAGGGGCTCTGGGTGCGCGTCTTCGCCGAGGCCACGCCGTGACCCTCGCCAGGCGGTCAGCGGCTCTCAGGCATTCTCTCTGGGCTGGGCAGCTCACTCCCACCCCAGCCTAACCCGGAGCAGGGCGGGGCGGGGCGAGCTGCCCTGGAGGAAGGCTGGGAGGAGGGTGGAGTCAGGACAAGAGCTGAAAACCCCAGCAGGAAGGGGACGCAGAGATCACCTTAGCCCGACTTCTGAGTCCCAGGTAGGGGAAGAGACTCGCCCAAGGTCACATAGCCAGTGAGCAGCAGCGTGGATATAACTGGGCCCGCCCACCAGACTCCGCTCTTCGATAGTCAACAGCGCCTCGGGGCCCCACCGCCCTCTGAGGGGAAACCCTCACACACCTCTGTTCTCCACCGAGGGCCCTCCCAAGGGACAACCCCAGAGGGAACAAGGAGACCAGCAGTGCGACTACAAGGCCAGAGGTGTGGGGGACGATGGGTGAGGGCATGGCTGGTGGCCCCAAGGTTGTGACCAAGTCACAGAACATTAATACTAGAGGGGATTTTTGAGATCTCTGGATCCCCCATTTTCTAGTAACTGGAGAAGCTGAGGCCACGAAAGGGGCAGAGCCAAACCTCCATGTCATCAACCATTTAGAATTAATGGTCAAGTGGACAGGGCCCAGCGGGTCCAACAGGCCCACTTCACAGACACCACTCGGGGAGGGGGAAAGCACTCAAGTTGCATATGCGATGTCTTTATTGAGCACCTGCTGAGTGCTTACCACAGACTGCCAGTGCCACCTCCCACGCTGTATTCCCGGCCACAGGGACTGCATTTCACAAAGGAAGAGATCTGAGATCTTCAGCAACCCTTACATCAGCCTCTGGAGGATCTGAGACACGCAGGCTGAGTTTCCAGTCCCACAGGGCTGCGGACCAGAGCCATGTTTCCTGGCCGAGACTCACCCTAACGGGAAGAGCGAGGAGGAAGAGCAGGCAGCGCCTTGCCCTCGTCCCGCCCCCACCCATGTGCAAAAGCAGAGGGGAAGTGGGAATCGGGCAACCGTTCTTCCCAGCCTGCGTCACGTTCTCCCTCTAGCAAGCTCTCCCAGCTGTGAGTGCGAAAGAAGCCCCAGCCCAGCGTTTCGCAGATTTCCAAGAGCACAGGAGCGGCCCATGGATTAAGGTTCCGATTCAGAGAGTTTGCAATGCAGTGTCACGGTATTGCTGGTGCTATTGGGCCGCACGCATTTTGAGCAGTGCTGGCAGAACAAGGTAAGTTGTCAGGGCAGGAGGAAGATGACCCCAGAGGCTCTGAAGACAGACTCCTGAGTATCACCTGCTGCCCCAGGGCCCACAGGACTCTACGGTTTGCTCGAAGCTATAGTAAAGAGGGAAGAAATTGAATGAGGTTGGCCATCTGAGGGCGGTGCGGAAGGGACTGCGTGGGGTTCTGTAGGACACTGGGAGACGCTTGGTGAAATAAATCCTATTTGGGAAATGCTAACTGAATAGAACTTCAAGGGCAGCATGCACTGGGCCGGCTTGTCTACAGCAGGGGTGGGCCTCACAGATCTCAGAATTGCACAAATTTTGGGATTATCTTAAGCACCGTGTCTCTTACCTACCCTTTGGCTTTTTTGTACAATTGGGCCAGACTGGTCCTTAAATTTGATTCTGAACACAGTCCCAGTGCCTCTTCCTGCTTCTCTAACTCCTTCCCCTCCATGCCGAGACAGAGATCATTAGCTCCCCAACTCTGGCCAGGAAGGCACTGCCTATGGTATACCCCAGACTGCGAGTGGAGACAAAGTTGCTCCACCTGGGCCAGAGGAGGGGACAGATGGTGGCAGCGGTGACGGTGATGCGGAAATGCAGTGAGCCAAGAAGTACAGCCACAGCTGGGCAACGTCTTTCATGGTCCCTTAACCTTCCAAGGTCTGGACCTGCAGACTCCGAAGTTCCCAAGGGCTTAAGAGCCTATTAGCGTGGGGCGGGGGTGGGGAGGACTGAATGTGCCCACCCCTGGCTGTGTAGACCAAAGAACGAAGGCTCTACTGTGCCAGGCGTCTCCATTCTTTATAATCAAGGAGCTTTTCGATTACAGCATTTTCTTCTTTACAGACAACCTCCCTCGATGCAAGAGGCTTATAATCTCTTGTACGTCCTGGGGGGCTCCATTCTGAGACTGTCAGGGCCCCTGGCGAGGAGGCAACACGTGCGGTGGGGGGCTGGGCACCGAGCCTGGCGACTGAGGGGAAGATTGGACAAAAGCCCTGGAGCTTTGCTTTCCCTGCCCTATTTCAATCCAAACCACTCAGGACTGACCACTCACGCATGGCTGCCTCTGGGCACAAGCCTTTTCTTTCTCAAACACTTAGTATATTGCAACCCAGCCACCACCCCTGCCCTCCCGATCCCTGAGAAATGAAAGCTGGCTTCAAAAAACCTGGCATCTCAGAAGGCTGGAGAATGAAAACGTGGGTGGCACCACAGTAAACTCTGAATAATGCACGAGACTGCAGGGGGAAAGAGTCCTACATGGGAATAACGCCTAACCCTGCCCACCCCTCCCCAGCCAGATCAAAGGGGACAAATACAGGGCTGGAGGCTGCCCACCAGAACACACAGGGGGACAAAAAAGCGGTCAGTCCTCAAGGTGTGCTGTTCAGAGCACTGGATGAGGTCTAGGAGGGGCTGGCAGAGAAGAGGGTGGGCTGCAGGAGTGGCTTGGAGCGGAGCAAGACGGGATGAGGAGTGGGAGTAAGCACCAGGGCACCTGTCAGGGAGGGACTCCAGGCCCCTTTGTGGGTGGGAGGCTGCCAGCTGCCGCAGTAGACATGGCAGAGAGGATGCGGCCCTGGGGGACCCACCCTCGGGTTCCAGAGGGCTTTGGATCACGATCGTCAATACAGGAAGTCCTTGTTTTGAGGACAAATTAGAAAAGCCTAAAAGTGAGGACAGCCCTGGTTAAACCAAAGTAACAAAAAGCCTCTCCCAGGGGACTTTGCTGCCATAGAAGGAGAACTGCCGAGAGGGGTCCTGAGTGTTCATTCGTTTCTCCTTACTGAGAATATCACGTGGCGCACTGTGGGGATACAGTGGTGAATATGATGGACAGAGCCCTGCTCTCAGGAAGCTAGAACAGTCTAGCACTAATTCGGCTGATTCATTTCGGAGAATGGAGTGGTTTTAGGTACAGGCAAAAAATCCAGCACAAAAAACAAACAGTACACGCTAGTTCCAGAATTCTAGACAGTCTAGCACGACTTGGAACCTCTTTCATCCAGAGAACCGGACGTGCTGTAGATAGGGGAGAAGAGGCCACAAAGACTCCAGACATAAAGCAATCAAAGAAGCAATGCGCAGACCGATGAAACCAGAGGTCCGCAGAGGCGGTCCTGCTTGGCGATTTTCCAAATGCACTCCCTGGAGCTTCCTCAAGGGAGTAGGTGGGTGTGGGAGGAGGCCCCACTGTCTCCCTCCACATGTCTGACAACTCACTACGTGTCTCGCTTCCTTTTAGAGAGAAAGAACCCTGAGGCTCGAAGGGGAACAGACTTGCCCAGGATCATAAAAGGAACTGGTTGCAGTTTATCGTTCCCTCAGTTACAAAACCCCAGAGAGTAACAGGGAAAGGAAAACCCAGATAAAATTGTGCAGAGGCCAGCGTGCCAGCTGGCAATGACCTACCCCAGGCATGGCTGCCGAGGCCGCTTGGCTTCCCCGAGTGTGTCCCCCACTTCCTGTGGCCCGGGCCTGCCCTGCCTGGCAGCACTAGCACAGACTGGAATTCCAGCAGCCATTCCAGCTGTCCCAGAGCAATTTCGCTTCAAAGGCCCTCCCAGTCCTTGAAAGCTGGGTTTTGTTTTTTTGCCTTTTTAAGCATGTTGGGGGGAAACAGATGCTATCCTCTATTTGAGATCAATACAGTAACTACGTTGGACAAGCTCTCGGGGCTAAATTCAGGGGGAATTCAGACAGCCTTGTGAAGGAGTGTGAAAACACACTGTTAGGAGAAGGGCCAGCATGCCACATGTGCCCGTGGGGTGGGACCCAGTTGGCACTAGGATACACTTCTGCAGGAACCTTGGTCTTGACTCCGCTGGGTGGGACGCTGCGAAGGCTCGGTCTAGTAATGAGCTGCTGCAGTTCTCAATTCTAAAACCAGACCGAAGTCACCTTGAAGAAGGCACATAACTCCTGGCAAGTCACAGTGAGTTCTGCAACCTCTTCCTTCCTAAATTCTAGTGAGGTTCAAAAGATTTAAACCTTACCATAGAAAGAAATCGAGTATGGTCAGCGGTATAGTGTATTCACCGGATAAGAACTGGTTTTGTGGTTTATTTGTTGCGGGAGGGCAAACACAAGAAATACCTGTTTCGTGTACTCCTGAATATTATTCACTAAGTACCAACAGGTAAACAAATAATGAAAACATGATCCTCAGAGCAGAAAGTAACCTCTAAGCACCGGCCAGTCTTCTGCACTGCTGCCCGATGCCGGTGCCTGCAG
The DNA here is from genome assembly GCA_004363605.1 of Indri indri. Lineage (NCBI taxonomy): Eukaryota > Metazoa > Chordata > Mammalia > Primates > Indriidae > Indri > Indri indri. The sequence continues at coordinate 10,413 of RJWJ010015423.1, read as the reverse complement.
CCCTGCCTCTGAGCAAGGCATCTGTTCCCGATGTTCTTGGCAATGACAATCAAAACAAGTGAAGCTACCCCTTAGGGGCAGGAACTGTCCATCAAAAAGACATAAATCTTCAATACGAATTCTAAGCATGTTTCGAATACCTTTCAATGTGACCCTGCAAATAAACACAGAATCAAGAAGGCTTACTGTTCGCCATTGGCTTCATTATCCTTGTAGGCCAAGAGGAAAGATTTATGCAACAGGATGATCGTACACCTGTCTAGTCATCACTTTAGTTCGGAGAGCTTCCAGCAAAAGGTATATTCTGAAGTTCTTAAGAGGAGGGGCTCCAGGTAGCTATGTGTGACAAGACCTTTTTTTGAATACTTGCAAAAAAGATTTTGTGTCATTTCCTCAGAAAGGCTAGAATTTAATTACAAAGAAATAATACGAAGCCTTTTACCTCAACAATATTTATTACTGTTTAATCCTCTATGTGTGGTAAAGTAGACAAGACAGCAAATGCTGCTGTTTGTAGAGATGAGGAAACTAAGGCAAAGCAAGCTTAAGCAATTTTTCTTAGTTACAAAGAAAATGTTGAAATTATCTGGAACACAGGTGATCCAACTTCTAATGCTCCACACTGTTGACACTTGCTCACGCGTGTATGTGCTACCTGAACAGCTAGCGGATTGCTCAGCCCAATTAACAGCCAGGATGAAAAACACCATCAAGGCTTGGCATACATGGGGTGGAGAGGTGGATTTTTAGTTTCCCAACTAGACTGTCTCCCTGACACAGAACTGTTGCTCAGGGAAATCAACAGTGTGGGACCTACCATTTTACAAATGTTTATGATTTATATCTTAACGAATAAAGGGTTCCAATAATGTTGATCATCAAATCCCTAGCCAATATTTTTGCCTGTACAATGTCTGTCTAGGTGTGGGGATGGGGATGCCAGCCTTCGGAATTAGAAATGCATCTGTTGACAAAACCTCTGGGGGGGCGGGCTGGCATAGGGTGGGCATCTCACACTGGAAATGCCGGCTCTTCCTCTGCCTGTACTCTGTCTCAGCACCCCCGTCACCTTGAACCAAGCTGAGCACGAAGATGCCTCAGAGAAAGGATATGAGCCTTGTCCACGGTTCTGTAACAGGAAAGACAGGCTTTCCTGTTCATTTCACTTCAGTGGTTTGTTTGGACAGAGATAAATCATCCCTTGGGTATTTAAAACAGGTTATTCAGTCTGACTATTAGCTTCCAATATCAACCAGGGTCTGATCCACAGATCCATGACCGCACGCTCCAACCAACTGGATATTTAAAATAACAACAAAAACAAATTCACTCTGCATTCTGATTCCACAGAAATAAAGGGATACTCATGTCTTTTTAATTTGGCAGGAAGGTAAACAGTCATTCTAAACATTAAAGCTTGTAAATACAGAGAAAGATACTTATTCCCTCAGGGAATGAAGACATCCAAATGGCAACCTATATTTCAGGTAATGGCAACAATTTGTACCAGGAAAGTATGTTGTACACATTAATTTGAGATTAAAGAATGGAAGCTCCTTGATACCTCATGAGAGACTGATCTAACATAAAAACGTACACATGCGCGGCATTAGAACACCAAAAGAAAGAGTCTCTGCACTTCAATGTGGTCACAGCCCAAGGACAACTGGACTCCATCTATTTGTAAATACAGACAAAGCAAGAATTGGGCTTTAGGTTATACCTGGTGCCTGTTTTCCCTGTACAAAGTGATACAGGTGGAACACAAAGCCATTCGATACATGTATACATTTGTTACTACCCCAGCCCTGCATTTTTCAAACTTCTATGAGCTCAGGAGTGGCCTGTGGATGCAGATTCCGATTCAGGGCGCCTGGGGCCTGGGCTCCTGCATTTGGAAGTGTCGCAGTATGGCTGGTGCTGTTGGGCCACAGACATTCTAAGCGGCACTGGTAGAACAGGCAGGTTGTCAGCGCAGGAGGAAGACGACCGCCGAGGCTCTGCGACTCCCGGAGCATCACCTGCTCACCCAGGGCCTACGCCACCCCTGGGCAGAGTTAATAAAGGAGCCAGTACTGGGAGTGGGGTTTCAGCCTGAAAGGCTGTTATTTTATACCATTGCAGAAGGAAAAAATACCCAAATGAAAAAATTTAAAATTGTTATCAACAGCAAATTGAGAAAAACGTATCAGATTTCTAGAGGCTACGTGTTTATGTCAGTGCCTAGAGAGAACCTCCTTGGCCAACAAGCTTCTTTATAAGGAAAAGGAAGCTGCTTCACCAAGCACGACGAGAACTTTTACACAAGTCTTCGCCTTGGGAAGGAATAGGTTGCTTTGTGTTATTACTTTTAGGCTGTAGCTTTCATTTCTTTGGAGTTAAATAAAAGACTGAGATCTAAAAATCAGGATTAGCTATCCATCAGCTCAACTTCCCCTGTGCCGACCTCAAAGCCAGAACTGCAGGCCCCTTAGCTGCTGCTCCTAGGACGGTGTTGGAGGGTGCAGTGTGCAGCTCTCGCCTTCCCCCACGGGCTCATTACAGACACCCTGGCTACTCAGGGGACAGACTGAATACGTTACAAAAGAGAAGGGGAAACACAGACACCAAGTAAGAATTTTACCAAACGGTCATAATTATTCAGATAAAAAGAGCTATTCAACAGGGATGCTGCTAAGGTCACTGGTCCTCAAATCCAAATCTGCCTCCTCTATCCATTATTTCAGTTCACATTTTCATGAAAGGAGAAAAAAAAAAAAATCCCGAAAGCCTAGCACAAACCTAAGGCCGAAAAAAGTGTTAACAAGAGATGCCTAAGTCAGCATCTTGGCCGCAAACATATACATACACACTCAACAGAGAAAACACAAGTTTTTTAAAAAAAGAAACAAACTCTAGTCTTAAATTCCATTTAAACGTCCTTCTTTAGAATAGTGCTTCGGTTTTTTGTTGCTAATAACCATAATCCTGAGTTGGATAAAAGAGCACACCCCATCCATGTACTCGTCTTTTTTAAACAAAGTGATCTAGGAGATCCCCCCAGGGCATTTTGGGAGAATGCTTTCAAAAAAAGAAGGGAGATGCGACAGCAGACTCGGAGGACGGAAGAACAAATTTTATAAAAACCGCGTGTTATCCAAATGCACTTCCAATCCAATTTACTCTTCCGATAAGGTGGTCTGATTTTTCAAACGTGCAACGTGTATTTCCCACTTTTGGACAACAGCAAAACTGGAGGAAGGCGCTTATCACACGTAATAAACATTCTCCATCTTTTCCGAAATGCACCAAAGCAAAAAGCCTTTGAAGCCAAACAGGAGACATGATCCCTTGCGTACTGCAGGAGGTACAGGGTGCCCCCTCCTTCACCCGACACAGAGACAGACCGCAGGGTGGCAGCGCGTAGGGCCGGGGCTGCTCCAGCTGGCACGGAGGAGTCTAAATCTGAAGACACTTTTCCACACTCACGGCAAGTTCTTCACTTTCATGCTTTATTGAAAGTAGAATATGAATCAAAGACAAGTACTGGTAAGCAGGTTACGCCTCTAAAGAATTATTTTTCATTCAGAGCAGAATGTTGTCCCATCTACTGTGATACAAATCCTTTATGGACCAATCCATCCGGTATGAAACTCGAGCAAGGAAATACACCAGGACTTTATGCCCGCCCATGGCAATAAATCTCGCGTGTAAACATGATTTACTGTCACTGCTGCTGAACTTCAACCTTTACTTGCCCTCTCCCTCCCTCCGCCCCCCTTAAATATAAAACTGGAAACATTTCCTTCAAGTCTGATGTCCTCAGTGCAATCTGCTTTATTTGACATAAGGCATTTGGGACAGTCACTTTTGAATGGATTTTTGCCTTTTGGAAGAGTCACGTAAAGGTTTAATTCTTAAATCCACCTTTTCTTTAATGCCCTAACATGTCAAAATCCTCTTCCCCTCTGGTCATTCCTTAGCAGTCCACAAGTATTCACAGATTAATGTCCAAGTAGACCAGTACCTGAGAAAGAAGCACACGGGGAGGTACGGCGGTGAGCTACACAAGGGCTCATGCACTCCATCTGCCAGGAACACATCCGCAGCAGGGAGTGTCCAATTTAATAAACGAACACAGAAGCCCCCTGGCAGTGAAGGGTAAGAAGAAAACCAGCAGACTTCACGCTTTCAGCTAAATCACATTTCTGTTGAAAGCCATGTGTCTCCCATGCGTATCTTCACACAAATTAATCAGATCTTATTGAAGCTTTCATTTCATGGCCATTTTTTGTACAGAAAATTTGTTTTTTTTGTTGTTTTTTATTTTTTTTGACCACATCAGGAGTTCCTTTGTAGTGGTAACATGGAGACAACAAAAATACATTTAGAGGAAAAGACTTTATTTAGGCCGGTAGCTTTGCCACTCACTTGCTTCAGCAAAGAATACCTGGTATTTGATTCAAAAACTCATCCCTTGGCGAAATCTCAACCTGCCACGGACCTCTGGAGTGGCCCACGAAGAATCAACATGGCAACAGCTAAATCTGTAAATGTCGAAGGTCTGTATTTGATGGATTAACGACTATTATTGGTGTGCACAACTCTAGCGGCCCTGATATAGCACAAGGCACCACATTTGTTATTATTTATTATTTGTTGAAATAATAATCCAACAAATGCCTTAATTCTAAATGGATTAATTAAATCTTTTCACTCGATCTGATACAATTTGTCAAATTCTTGTACAACTGATTCTTATCACTTACGCACAAACTGTTTTGAGCTAAGAGGGGACTGATGGGAGGAACTGAGGAAAGGTTAAATACAAATCTTGAAATGCCATTAGCTAATTTCCCAACCTTTCAGGAAATGAGAAAGAGAAAGCTGAATGGACATCTGGCAAAAGAGAGTTCTAACACGCAGGCCCTATCTGAGGCCTGAGTGTTGAAAGACATAATGAAGAAGCTTGAATTAAAAATGCATTTAACTAAAATTAATTTTAGTCATGAGCCTCAGATTGAATTAAATTTTAAAATCAAATTACACCCTTCACTTTAATAGAAAATTACGGGATGACTCTGACATTCATGAACAAAACATGATAAATGTAACTTACCTTTAAACCCTTCTTCTGGCATACAAACTGGAAAAAGAAAAAAAAGAAAGAATTCCAAATTGAAAAGATTGTCGTGACAGTCATAAGATCACTTCAATGCCTAAAGACAAGAAGTTTAAAATTAACCTTTAATTACCTTAGTCATCTGTAATGATTATTTTTGAAGTTATGGATCTTATTAATCTGAGGAAAATCTTTCTCTTTATTTTTATTTTGGGTTTTTAATTTTTTTTAGAGACAGGGCCTTGCTCTGTTACCCAGGCTGGGGTACGGTGGAGAGATTATAGCTCACTGAAACCTCGAACTCCTAGGCTCACGCAGTCCTCCCATCTCACTCAGACTCCTGAGTAGTTGGGACTACGGGTGTGCGCCACCACACCCAGATTATTTTTTTACATTTTCTTGGTAGAGATGGGATCTCAGTATGTTGCCCAGGCTAGCCTTGAACTCCTGGCTCAAGCAGTCCTACTGCCTAGGCCTCTCAAAATGCTGGGACTACAGGTGTGTGCCACCATGCCCGGCTAATTTTTTGTGTTTTTTTTTTTATAGAGAAGACATCTTGCAATGTTGCCCAGGCTGGTCTCAAACTGCTGGCCTCAAGTGTAAATTCTTGCAGACCCGCACACCTCTGCAAGACAGTTGCCATCACATCCGCTGTTCCTTGTGGGTATCCTTTTCCTGAACTCTGCATCTCACCAAACCAATCTGGACTGGGTTTCCATGCTGCCTGCTGCAGAAGGTCTATTCTGGAATTTTCTTTCACCATCTTGTAAAGCATTTTATCCTATGCTGGATCTCCTGTTTATGAGCTGCACTACTGACTTCTAGATTCACTCTTTTGTTTAAGTGAAGCGCAACCTCACACAGTATCTTGGCAGATGGCACTGCCAATGACATCACACAGATCAATCCTTTGAAGCCTTACATGTGTTCAAAGAGCCATCAGGTGTGCGGGTAGAATGAAGTCCAGTCACAGAACTCTAGACTGGAGCTCACCGTCCCTCAGAATCCTGTGGCCACTGCCCCACTATCCCATCTCGCTCACTCCTCAACATCCCACGAATGCGACCGGTCTTCCCTCCACACCTCCAGGGGTCTTCAGGATCCTGTCATCCCTACTTTCACGCTTACTGTGTCAGTCCTTGGCGCAATCATTTTTTATTTGCACAAATCCCTTTCTGTTCTCTAAATGTTCCTTTTATACAGGCCCTCACTATAGTTTGCTCTTTTCCCTTATGTTATTGACTGGCAATTTTTAAGCTTTCTTATGCCTGGCCAACAGGATTTCATTTTTAACAGCTGAACGATATTCCATTGTGTATACATAACACATTTTCTTTATCGATTCATCTATTGACTTAGGTTGATTCCATATCTTATTATTAGTTATTATGAATCATGAATAGTGCTGCAATAAACATGGGGGTGCAGGTATCCCTTTCATGTGCTGACTCCCTTTCTTTTGGATAAAGAGCCAGTAGTGTGACTGCTGGATTGTATGATAATTTTTAGTTCTAATTTTTTGAGAAACTTTCACCCCGTTTTCCATAATGGCTGCACTAATTTACATTCCTACTAACGGTATGTAAGAGTTCCCTTTACACTGCATTCTAGCTAGCCAGCATTTGTTATTTTTTTGTCTTTTTAATAATATCCATTCTAACTGGGTTAATCACAATGATATCTCATTGTGATTTTGATTTGCATTTCCCTGATGACTGATGATGTTGAGCACTTTTCATAGACCCGCTGGCAATTTGAACATCTTCTTTTGAAAAATTATTCAGATCCTTTACCTACTTTTTAATGAGATCGATTGTTTTTTGCTGTTGAGTTCCTTTTTTTTTTTTTGAGACAGAGTCTCACTCTGTTGCCTAGGCTAGAGTGCCATGGCATCAACCTAGCTCACAGCAACCTCAAACTCCTGGGCTCAAGCGATCCTCCTGCCTCAGCCTCCCGAGTAGCTGGGACTATAGGCATGTGCCACCATGCCCGGCTAATTTTTATATATATGTATTTTTAGTTGTCCAGCTAATTTCTATTTTTTTAGTAGAGATGGGGTCTTGCTCTTGCTCAGGCTGGTCTCGAACTCCTGAGCTCTAACAATCCGCCCGCCCCGGCCTCCCAGAGTGCTAGGATTACAGGCGTGAGCCACCACACCCGGCCTGAGTTCCTTGTATATTCTGGATATCGGTCTCGTCAGATGAATAGTTTGCAAATATCTTCTCCCATTCCACAGGTTGTCTCCTTCACTCTGTTGTTTCCTTAACTGTGCAGAAGCTTTTTAGTTTAATATATTTAGTTTAATATAGTCCCATTTGTTTATTTTTTGGTTTTTTGCCTGTGCTTCTGATGTCTTAGCCATAAAACATTTGCCCAGATAAATGTCCTGAAGCATTTCCCCTATTTTCTTTTAGTAGTTTAATGGTTCCGGGTCTTACATTTAAGTCTTTAATCCACTTTGCATTCATTTTTGTATATAGTGAGAGACAGGGATCTAGTTTCATTTCCCAACAACATTTATTGAAGAGACTGTCTTTTCCTCAACTTATGTTTTTGGCACCTTTGTCAAAAATCAGTTGGCTGTAGACATGCAGGTTAATTTCCGGGTTCTGTATTCTGTCCCACTGGTCTATGAGTCTGTTTTTATACCAACATCATGCTGTTTTGGTTACTATAGCTTTGTAGTATACTTTGAAGTCAGGCAGTGTGATGCCTCCAGCTTTGTTCATTTTGCTCAGGATTACATTGGTTATTTGGGGTCTCCTGTGGTGACATACAAATTTTGGGATTGTTTTATCTATTTCTGTGAAGAATGTCATTGATATTTTAATAGGGATGGGGTTAAATCTGTAGATTCCTTTGGGTAGTATGGTCATCTTAACAATATTAATCCTTCCAATCCATAAGGATGGGATGTCTTCCCATTTGTTTGTGAACTCTTCAGTTTCTTTCATCAGTGTTGTGTAGTTTTCCTTGTAGAAGTCTTTCAGCTCCTTGTTTACATTTATTCCTAGGTGTTTTTATATGGCTATTATAAATGGATTGCTTTCTTGAATTTTTTTTAGCTAGCTTTTTATTACTGTATAAAAATGCTACTAATTTTTATATGTTGATTTTTACATCCTGCAACTTTACTGAATTCATTCAAAACATGTTAAGGTAGAATCTTACATTATTTGTCTTAAAACATCATATAAAGAGGAAAAAATATGTACAAACACTTGGAAAACGGAAAGCAGAGAGTATAGTAATTTTTTAGCTAACCTGAGGAAAGTGTTAACCTGCTGATGGAGGAGGTCAACAAGAAGTGAAGCTAAATCGAGTCATAGCACCCCAGGCAGGCACACAGGAATCGGAGGCCCAAGTACCCCAGAAGGTGGGAGTGAGGCGTGAGCCTAAAATGAGGATACTTGGTTGCTCAACTGTTTAGGAAGCAGTTAGACAGCTCCCTACCCTTCACATCCATGTTACTACTGCTCCTTCCCACCTGGACCTCAGATGGGCAACCAGTTACATGTTTCAGCACTTTGAAGAAATTAGACTAGGGAGGTGGGAATGAAGCCTCTTCCATACCAAATAGGAAACAATGTCCAGCCCTCTGCTCAAATACTGGCAGTATTGCATAACTCCCACATAAAGGGGACGGGGATTCCTCTCCAGGGAACCTGTCCAAGTCAAGAAAATAACCAACAGATATAAAAAAGCCAGCTCTTCATGGTCAAGTGGGATTTATCCCAGGAATGCAAGGATAGTTCAACACTTGCAAATCAATAAACATGATACATCACATCAACAGAGTGAAGCTTCTTTCAAGGTAAAAATGAAAACATTGTACGCTAGAGCTTCAGTATCTAAAATCGCACCTCATTCTGAGAGCTAATCAATAGATTCCAAAAACAAATTCGTTTTTACCTTGCATGACATCATCCATTGCAGCATAATCTGCAATCGGTTCATCCGCCTAGAAAACAAATGAAGACAATTAAAAAGACAAATTCCCTGCAAGGGCATGGGAGTCTGAAGTTGGACCCATGATTTAAATACTGATATTGCTACAAGACACAAACACTGTCCAGTAGAGAACTCAGTCAGTGATATCCAGGCTTAACAAAGGAGGCCCTGCCAACTGTGGGTCTAAACTCATTACCTCAAGAATGGCGTATAGTGTGGGTGTTGGGGGTGTGGGGAGCACTGTTTTCCCATTCCTAAACACATCTTTATTTATTTATCTTTTAGAGGCAAGGCCTTGTTCTGTCACCCAGGCTGCAGTGCAGTGGTGAGATCATAGCTCGCTGCAGCCTAGAACTCCTGGGCTCACATGATCCCCCCTCTTTGGCCTCCCCAGTAGCTGGGACTACAGGTACACACCACCAGACCCAGTTAATTTAAAAAAAAAAAAAATTTTCTAGAGATGGGGGTCTCACTATGTTGCCCAGGCTGGTCTGGAACTCCTGGTCTCAAGCGATCCTCTCGCCTTGGCCTCCCAAAGTGTTGGGATTACAGGCATGGCCTACCAAGCCTGGCCAAATACACCTTTAGATATGGAAATGTTTAGATACCCCTGAGGTTACTAAAAACTGATTTAATCAATGTGGGTTAAGGCACTAGTGGTAGCAGTGAGAGTTAGGCAGAAATAAAAAGTTAGATTGTACTAAGCATGGAGGCGTGCAACTGTGATCCTAGTACTTTCAGAGGCCAGGAGTTTGAGAACAGCCTGAGAAACATTATAAAGACAAAACATAAAAAAAATTAGCTGGACACAGTGGCACGTGCCTGTAGTCCCTGCTATCCAGGAGGCTGAGGCAGGAGGATTGCTTGAGCTCATAGAGAGCTATGATTATACCACAATGCTACAGTCTGTGAGACTGTCTCAAAAAAACAAGAACAAAACAAAATAAAAAACCTGGAAAATTATTCCACCATATTATGCAGTGGTGTTTGGCACAGTAGGGATTCCTCTGGCCACCAAGAAACACAAGAGGCAAAGGGAAGTGACTAAATTACGCCCTCAGGGAGAGTAGGATTGGGCTAATGAGGCTGATTCAATGACTTTTTCTTTGGTAACACCTTAGAAGCCCCTACCTTTCTTAAAACATCTTCCACATCTACTAAATCCAAAGCCAATTTCCACACCCTAGACAAAAATCCCATCAAACCACCTAAGTATTTAGACTGCTGTAACAAAGCCTGGTGTTCTATGCTTGTTTAGTAGCTCAGTTGGCTGGTACTTTTCAACCAAGAGGAAAGCCGGGGATGCTCTAGTAGCAGACATAGGGTTAAGTGATTCTGCTGATCCCGAAGGCAGGGAAAAG